>BHFT01037232.1:0-12198 GCA_004320025.1 Laticauda laticaudata
ACCAACGGATGGCAAGTGTTTCTCTCCGTTTTACATCCTCTTTCCATCCATTGGTGCTGTGTGACAGGGGCTTAACACATAAGGTGGGACTGCCTGCTGAACCTACCATTTTGGGGAAAAACTTTTAAACCAAGAAAAATTGCCAGTCATAAAGGGTCTTCCCAGTGAATCCATTCATCTATTTTTCTTCAGATAACACTGCTTTCAAGGATAAAAACTGCCTTTATAATCTGACAATAATAGCTAAACTTTATATGGCACTGACACAGGAAGTTCTTCCAGCAATTAGTATTTTATAACAGTTTAACAGAATACAACAGTAACAGTTGTATTTAACAGTTTTATAAGAGTAACTGTATTTACTGTATAAATACTGTATTAAACTGTATTTAACAGTTTTATAACAGAAACAGAAGGAATATGTTTAGTAGGTGAAAACTTACACACCATATTAGAGATGAAAGAGAATGGAGAATAATGCTGATTTATTTCTCTCCTCTTAACTTTTTGTGCAGGATGAATCTGCTTGAATCTGTTTGAACTCCTTTAATATTTTTCAGTGCAATTACTGTAGTAATGTGTTTCCTATCTAACAAGCTTCAATTGTTATGCACCTTGGTTATGAAGGTTCGGAGTCCAAAATCCTTGACTGATTATTTGCTGCCATCAAATTTAATTATATTTTAATTATATTTGCTGCCATGGGAAGGGTAATTGTTTGCCCTATGCAGACAAACTTTTGCATATGTGTAGCTTTGATTATATGTATTCATTACACTAATTGATTCTGACATCATCTCTTGCTGCTAGCATGGTCACCTTATTAAATCAATGAGCAAGTCAATTTATTTAAATATTCAACCCTAGAAAGAGGTGATGCAACCGCTGTGAATTCTGCCTCTTCGCTGGCAACTTTATCCAGCTTTCTAATTTACTTGCAACAAACAAGTTGGATGTGAGCAATGCTTTTATATCAGGGACAAGCAATCTGGTATTCATTTGGAGCAACTCACATCAAACCAAACACCATGGTCAATAACAAAGAATAGGAGATATTTTAGTCCAAAATGACTTAAAACTTTTGTTTGTTATCCCAAAGGTGCTTTTTTTTCAAGAGGCAAATAGACTTTCTAGTTTTTCTTTGAAGATCTTTCACTTCTCCTCCAAGAAGCTTTTTCAGCTTTTGTTTATTTATTCTTGAAATTTATATAGCTGTACACCTCACAGAAAGTAATTCTGGATTGTCTTCAGCTGTTTAATTTTTATTTTTTTTAAAGTAACCAGTGTCAGCAAACCAGTCCTCTGTGCTTATCTTACTTCGGCCATTCATACACACATGTTGAAACCAGCACTGTATCTTTATGCATCCTTCCCTGTCCAGCAGTTGCCACTTTTCTACTGCTGGCTTTGAACTTGCAACTTCCTGCTGACTTCTCCACTGACTTTCTATAGATAAGTTTAGTAAATGGGGAACCAAGGAAAGACAGAACAGAACAGAATAACAGAGTTGGAAAGGACCTTGTAGGTCAGCTAGTCCAATCCCCTGCCCAAGCAGGAGATCCTACACCATTTCTGACAGATGGCAGTCCAGTCTTTTCATGGAAGCTTCCAGTGATGAAGCTCCCATAACTTCTGAAGGCAAGCTGTTCCATTGCTTGATTGTTCTCACTGACATAAAACTTCACCTTATTTCTATGTTGAATCTCTCCTTAATCAGTTTCCATCCATTATTTCTTGTTTGGGCTTTGGAAGGCAAGCAGGCAGGCAGGTTGGTTAGTTTCTTATGCTTCCTGCCAACTTCCATAAAGGAAATGCAATGGGGAAGCCAGGACAATTTTTTTAAAAAAATCTCCCACTTTCATTGCTTTTTTGCCCACCAGTGGTCATTCTGTTTTTCTGTTTAGAAAAGGAAATATCCTTGAAATGGTGACTCAACAGGACACGGGTTGTCTAATGATTTTGAAATCCACATTAAAACCTTAAATTTATTGTATCACAAATATCCATGCCACCTAAATCATAGGTGGTCTGTCTAATTGCAAAAGCCCCCTATTTCTTCTTCTGGCCTTCAGAAGTTTTGGATGCTCCATTACCAGCAGTTTTTAAGAAGAGATTGGACAAATATTTGTCTGAAATGCTATAGGGCTTCTGGCTTGAACAGGGGGTTGGACTAGAAGATCTCTAAAGTCCCTTCCAACTCTGTTATTCTTATTCTGTGTTGTCAGCAATACCCATTCTTTCAACCAAACCATACAGTAAGCTGCAAAATACAATTTCACATGAGGTGAACCCAAGCCTCTTCTTTCCTTTGCATCTTGTAACGCCTTATATTTAACTTGTGGCTTTTCCCCTGGTACACAAATTTAGATATATCCTTCTACCACTGCTTAAGCAGTGTATCAATTGTCAAAACAGATATTGTTTCAAAGAAAAACTTTGTTGTAGGCAAGACATTCATTTTTATCATAGAAATTCTTCCAACAATGACAGTTTTACTTTCTTCCATCTTAACATCTTTTTTAATTTCACTCTACAGTACATCTTAACATAATTCTTTTAAAATAACATAGAATTCACATTTACCATGACATCCAGATATTTCTGTTCTCAATCTGTTTTATTTTCTGTTTGCAATTTTAAGTTTTAAGTTCTGTTTGCTCTTCTGTTTTCACATTTTATCTTTTGTTTATTAATCATGAAACATGCTAATGCACCAAATTCTTTTAATTTATTCATCAATATTTCAATTTAATTTAAAAGATCTTCCAGAGCTATCACCTAGTCCTCTGTGAAAACTCTGAACTTACAAATTTCTTTTTTAATTTTCACTCCCATAATCCTCTAATTTTGTCTACTATCTCTCTTCAGTATTTCAAAGACCCAAATAAGCAAGAGAGGAGATGGTGGACATTCTTGACTTATTTTTTTTTTTTTTTGTATTTTGGGTTTTGTTAGAGTATCATTAATAATTATTTGTGCTTTTTTGGTGCAAATATAGATTGATCTTATCCATTTTATAAAGATCTCTCCAAAATTTCTTATCTTTCAAAACCTTAAAACAAGAAAGCGTAGTTCAAACGTCAGTTGACTTTCTCTGTATTGATCGCTTGATCCTTACGATTATATAATGGCTGTTTCCTATGTTATGATTCGATTGCTTATTGTTACCCCGGATATCATTAAGTGTTATACCTTTATGATTCTTGATCTCTTGACCAAATGTATCTTTTCTTTTATGTATATGAGAGCATTTGCCACCAAGACAAATTCCTTGTGTGTCATTCACACTTGGCCAATAAATAATTCTATTCTGATTCTATTCTATTCTATTCTACTTACTCTACTCACTCTACTACTACTCTACTCTACTCTACTCTACGCTACTCTACTCTATTATGCAATGAGACCTTTTTTCCAATATTCCAGAAATATCCAACATATTACAAACATTGTCATTTAAATGTCTTGTTTAAGTAAAAAAAATTGCAACATGCATCCTTATGGAATACATTTTTGCAAAATTATTTTCACTCGTTAGCTAGGATTGTTCTTGAAGCAATGCCTAATCATGACTCAAAAATGATATTGGATGTTAGTTATTGACAAGTCAAATCTTGTCCCTCTTTTGCGTATTAATGCATATATTCCTTTTTTACCTCAGGCATTTTTTCCTCCCTGAAGGATAAGTTCACAGTTGTTTTGTAAAAGGGCTGTAAAAGTTCATTTCAAAACATTTATGATTAAAAACCTGATAATCCATCTTCTGTAGTCCAGGCACCTTTCCTAGTTTAATACTTTTTTTTTGTAGCTCAGAAAATTTCCCTTATTGTTATAGATCCTTTCATAAATCTAACTTTTCCTCTGTAATTATTCAGTAAATTTTGTTTCTAATATTCACAGGGGTGGCATTCAATTTTTTTAACAACTGGTCTGTGGACATGGCTTAGTGGTGGGTGTCGTCATGTGACTGGGTGGACATGGCTTGGTGGTCATGTTATTGGCTGGATGTGGCTAACTCAATATCACTCACATCGAGGCACGCATCTCCTCGGGGGCCTTTGGGGAAAAACCCTTTCTTTTTTCCAATTTGAAAATTTGGTGGGATTGCTATAACAGTCATAAGTGTGAAAAATGGTGATAAGGTCCAACTTTTTCAGTGCCATTGCAACTTAAATGGTCACTCCAGACAAGCATATACCAGCAAAGGAAAGGGAAAAAACTCCAGAGAAGTTCCTGAGACAGGAAGCTCTAGTCCTGGCAAGAATGTAGTAGGTTTAATGGAGAGGCAGTTTCTGTAAGCAACACCCAGAATGTTTCCTCCTGCCTTCCTTACAGGATTAGGCCAGTAATTTCTTCTAATAACCAGTTCTCCAAACTGCTTAGAATGTTAACAATCCGTTCTAGCGAATAGGTGCAAACTGGTAGAATCCCACCCCAGGATATTTATCTATTTTCTCTAGTGTACATGAAGAATTTGGAGATTTAGAAGGGTGAGTGAAACCATTATTCAGATTATCATTAAAAAGTCTCCTTCAATGTAGCTAATTTTTGAATAGATATGGGATATTGCCTCTTGTTGGAATTTGAGCCCCCAGTTTCAAGTTGATGGTAGATGAAGAGGCAATGAAGTCCCCCCCCCCAAAAAAAAAATATTAGCAAAATCAAAACTGTTTTTTTCTGTTATTTAAAAAGGAATTTGGAGCTGGATAGATAGATAGATAGATAGATAGATAGATAGATAGATAGATAGATAGATAGATAGATAGATAGANGGAATTTGTCTTTGGTGCATATGCTCCCAGTGTATATAAAAAGAGAAAAAAATACATTCTTCAAGAATCATAAGATACAACACTTAGTGATAGTCATAGGTTACTAATAAGCAATCAAATCATACTAGGAAACAAATAAACAATATAAGTCATAAAGATACAAGCAACACAATTATAGTCATAAGTCGGACGAGATAGGTAATAGGAAGGATGAGAATAATAATAATACAGTTAGTAAATAGTTTGACAGTGTTGTGGGAATTAGTTGTTTAGCAGAGTGATGGCGTTTGGGGAAAAAAGCTGTTTCTGTATCTAGTTGTTCTGGTTTATACTATAGTATAGTATGTACAGTATGCAGTGTATATCGTATAGTATGTGTTATAGGACAGAAAGAATGAAAAAAAAGTCAGAATCTTACCAAGAAACATTTTTGAGATAGAAGATAAATTGTTTCTTCCTCCCAATGAGTGAATCTGAATTTGATTTTGATTCTGAATTTGATTTCTTCCATCAATGACCAGCACAATGGGAATGCAATATATAAAGAAGTTGTTTTATAAATGGCAATAATTCTATATAAACAGATATTGTCAGTTTCAGGAGAGCATCAAATGCTTGTTTACCAGTCTCTCTCACAAGCATATTTTCTCTAACAACTGTTTAAATCTGCAGTTTTAATCTTTGCATGATGGTCTCATCTATGAAATTAACTATGGCAACCAACTCTACAAGAGCTGAGAGTTATATTTCAGAACTTGAGGCTGAACTAAGAGTAACAAGGTTAATAAGACACATTTGCCTGTTCTTGGCTCCCTGAGTTTTTTTTTTAATTGTCTGATTCCCCACTCACTCTCCACCAAGTTCTTGAGAGAAGAACCTGCAAAGTTTCCTAAATATGAGACTTTAGAGAAATTTGCTTTGTGGGTGATTGTTAAACAAATCACCATAGTTGTTAAGTGAATTAGCTGTTGTTAAGCAAACACTGTGGTTTTTAAGCACACCCATTGTTCACTATGGAGCCTTTAAGTTAGCAAAAACATTAATCATGGGGACAGGAGAATGAGCCAAACAGTTGTAAATGCAGCCAGTTGCTGAATGTCCAAAATGCAGTCATGTGACAGCAGACCTTTAGAAGCGGGTCATAGGTTTTAGAGATTTTGGAGATTTGTTGTAACTTCAAATAGTAAGATAAGGACTACCTGCATGTAAATGGACACCAGAGGAAAGGACTGAGGTTCTGAGGCAAGTATTTGAAGGAGACTGCTTTACCTCATCTTTCTCTGTCCCATAAGCTTCATTTCTTAGTGGAGACATACAAAGAAAGATTATAATGAAGCATGACTTTATGTGTGTAAATAAAACATATTACAGGGTTCCCAGTTGTGTCAGATGCCTTTTAGATAATTGCTAACAATGATTAATTTATGAAGAACAAACTGAGGAGCAGCATTCCATCATCTGTCAGTCCCTGTTATGGCATTGTAACTACAGTTTGATTACATTGCTAGTATACTTCCTTCGTAACAAAATAGTAATGTGAACAGCCTTGTTACATAGTGGAGAGTTACTGGAACAATTGCAAGACCAGACACCACCCAAAAAGACCAATTTGGCTCTGAAAGAAGCACAACCTTGGAAGTCTCCTCTCATGAACTCCCCCTTGTTCATTTCTGTCCTCCTGGGAGAAGCGCAAATCCCCAAAACTGACCTTGCCTCATGAGGTAAGCCAAAGTGGAGAGGAAAGGACATTCTTCACTGTGACACATTGATCAGAATACAGGCCAAATTAGATGCCAGGATGTTGCAATAAAGTGTTTGAGAAACAACACTCTTGTGCCTAAAAATGATACTATAGACTCCAAAAGTCTGAGTCTTTTCAATCCATCCAAACTGATCTCTTCCATCACACAAATAGCATGTTGTTCATGTTCTTTCAGCATAGTTCTCTTGGGATATGCTTGGTTTGTTTTCCAGTAGGTAATATCCTCATGACTCACTTTAGCCTTTCAGGAGTTGTGGGATTTGAGAGGAGAAGAGGACTATATACACAATAGAGCATTCTATGTTCGACTAAGCCACAGGCATGAGTCTTTGGAATTAAATGGCCTAATGGTTCAGTGGAATGTTCATGAGAGCTTTCCAGGACCAAAGGCTTGCAACATTCAAAGAGAAGGTCAAATACTCCATATGGGAAAAGGGCCACTACAGATTATAAGGAAATAGTTTACAAGAATAGGCATATTTGTATGAATGAAATATCCTAATTCCAAGAGAAGCATGGCTCTGATTGCCATTTGTGGGGAGCAATCACAGAAGGGTTTTGCTTTCATGGTCAGAAAATAAGTTTTCAAAAATATCTGATTGTCTATTGTGAGAAAAAGATATTGAATGAGATGATCCAGTAGGACTTATTTTATTCTAGCTAAATACAGGTAGCATTCATGCAGTCCTGGTTTTGTCTAATAGCATGAATGACAACCCTTCCTTTACATACAAGAAAGAACAAATATACATTTGGAGATACCACTGGATCAATACTATGGTTTTCCCTGACAATAACTGAAAATCATGCCAGCACCCCAATATTGGAATTTTGAAAACCAGTTTTAGATGAATTAATGTATGTAGTGAATTATTCTAATTAGCAGAATGGATGGTGAATAGAATTAGTAAATAACACTAATACATTTGTCCTAACACATTTTAGTTGCCTATCTTTCTACTGGTAGCTGCTTTTCTAAAATATACTCCAGCTGGGAAAACATTGCCTTTGCAGTGACATATCTAATTTTTCATAAAATATATTCAGGCAGTGTCCTTTTAAACTATGCAGGTTGACTGGTTTTGGCTTACAATCTTGTGTTAACTCTTTTATAATTGTGGAAGTTACAGCTTAGCAAATTGGGCAAATCCAGTCAACTGTGGTTTGTTCCAAAATCATGTACAATATGCTATCTCAGCCCCAGTAAGAGGCCAAATTATGTGAATTGCTTAATCAAAATGAACCACAAATACATTTCAGTTAGAATCTGGAGATAGGGAACAAATTTGCCATCTCTCACCCTGTACTAATCCAGAACACTGCACTACATTCTACTGTATTATTTATATTGGAAGGATAATGCAGAGGGAAACTTTTTCAGGCCAATGTAGGGATTCCAGTTCAGATCAGGAACCTGCCAGAATTGTGGCGGTGGTCAACAATTAAATAATTTTTCCTCTTAAAGTTTTGACCTGGGTTGGTTTTCCTACACCTACTATTTACAGTCTATATACATTGCTAATAATTCTGTAAGTTTATATTGCAAATAAAGAGGAGATTTTTAAAAAAATGTTTTATGGTTTTAATGTTTTTGCAGCTGTACAAATCTTATAAATTAAAATATCCCTAGAACACTGTAATTATATTTAGAAAATGTATGTATAGAAATAAGAAATAAAACATGTATAAGAGGAAGTGTTGGTATTTATTCTTTAGGTTTGTTTAGCCAAGCTAACTTCTCAAACAACAATGACACAATAGCTAAAATCCCTTTCGTCAAAAAAGTCCCACATTCATATAAGTGTATCACCAAATTGATTTTCAGAGTTATAAACTGGCAAGGGATAATTTCTGGCTTCCTATGTAAATTGCCCCTAAATATGAGTAGCAACACTGCTAAAGCAGTGCTTTGCAGCAACACAAGCTGCAAAAAAAATTCCAATGGTCCACTTTTATTGCACTAAGCCACACATACAGCAATTGCAATTCAAAATGGTAGATGGTAGATAGCTGGGGCCTGTTGATACAAACTACATGTAAGGCAATTATTGGTGGTGGTTGAAACAAGATGCTTCAACTGAAGTTCTGCTGAGGATGTTACCTACCTGGTGATGAACGTTTGGAAGCCAAGCAGCAAGTTTGTAGAATAAACCCCCACCAATATCTGCCACTCGAGCGACAAATGTTTTCCACCACCTCTAATTCAAGGCAAATAGAAAATAGAATAGAATAGAATAGAAGTTGGAGGGGACCTTGGAGGTCTTCTAGTCCAGCCCCTGCTCAAGCAGGAGAACCTATACTGTTTCAGACAAATGGTTGTCTGGTTTCTTCTCAAAAACCTCCAGTGATGGAGCACCCACAGCTTCTGACTTGTTCCACTGGTAAATTGTCCTCATTGTTAAGGCTAGGTCACACTGGACGACGGATGCAAAACGTATGCAAAAAGGACATAGCGGATGAGAAAAATTTCCATCCGTTGTTATCCGCTCTCAAAAGTGCCCCAAATTTGCATAAACAGAGTGGACAACAACGAAAAGGAACGGACGTGGGGAGGATTGTAGCCAGGATGTTAAGCAGACTGCTCCACGGAAGCCTAGCGGATGGAAGCAGATGGAAACGGATGACACATCTGCAGGGCTTCCGGGGGAGAATAGCGAAGTGGACGCGTAGTGGAAGGAGCGGATGCGTAGCGGATGCATAGCCGGATGGTAGCGGATAGCATAGCGGATGACGCAGATGCATCACGGATGCCTATAGGATGCATAGCGGATGCATAGCGAGATGCAAAGCATTCACTGCGCATACGGGGAGGGTGAATTGCGTAAGCTCTGTGGATATAAAAGGATGCAGCTCGCAAGCAGTCACCATTCAGAGGAAAGACCTGCTGCCAGAGACATCTTGAGAGAACACCATGGGGAAGAAGAGGAAGCCTGTGCCGACTCCTGCCAGCCTGGCAAAGAAGGACAGAACCCCATCCACCCCCTGGCGCTGACTCTGAAGCTGCTGGTGCTGCTGGTGCTGCTGCTGTGGTGCTTTTCCTGCTGGTGCTGCTGGTGCTTCTGGTGCTGCTGGTGCTTCTCCTGCTGGTGCTTCTCCTGCTGGTGCTGCTGGTGCTGCTGGTGCTGCTGGTGCTGCTGTGCTGCTGGTGCTACTGGTGCTTCTCCTGCTGCTGGTGGTGCTTCTCCTGCTGCTGCTGCTGCTGCTGCTGTTGTGATGGACCAGCCCAAGGCCCTCAAGCCCTGCTGCTGAAAGGCCCTGAAGCCCCTGCCAGAGGAGAGGAAGAGGCAAGGCAGGAGAGGGAGAGAGAGAAAACAGTACTCCATTTCCGAAGACCATGAGGAGGAGGTGCTGGAATGGCTGAGGGAGAACGAGTACCTGTGGAGGTATTGCTTATTCCTCCCAGCTTAGTGTCAATGATTAATTACTTAACCTTTGTCACTAAAGACCACTCCCCTAAATCCGAAACAAATCCTGCACTTTTTGGGTAGAAGCTGTTTCCCTTTCCTCAATCAGCTCCATCTGGGTTTTATCTGAGGCCATCATTTCAAAAGGCCTCTGACACATCAGCCATGAGGACGCATTCTTGCAGCTTGAGTTGCACCAGATCATTAGTTGCACAAAGGATGCTATGGCCTTTGATCATTTATAAAATGAGGGATTTAAGATCTAGATTTCTTAGATCTAAGTTCCACAAATGAGAAACATTCATTATGAAGAATAATTATATTTTTTAAGGCACACAGAAGCAAGACTTCATGATACATTCAATTCTCTTGGAAAGCAGCTGGGTAATGTCTTACAACTAGTCAGCTGAATAGCTACAGCTCCAAGTAGATAGTCTACTTGGCTCCAGACATTGGCTGGAGCTCGTTCAGCACTATATCAAACTACAAGTAATTATATGGCACACAAGACATTCAGTGCAACAGTTTTATGGGCTGCAGATCTGGAGGTATATGGTTTAATTGATGTAAAGGTGACATCAAGGCTAAAAATTTGAAAAATAACTAGAACTCAAGATTAGGATTCATTTGGGGGATACTTGTTTCTTTGGATGGCAGGAAACAAACCTTAAAACAAGACAGAGGTGAGGTAGATGCAGAACCATGAATCTCCCTCATGCAAATGATGCCTGGGATCTACTACTTAGCTTTAATGTTCCGCAAAAAATAGACATTGACATTCTCACAAGGTCTAATCTAAAAATATTCCCAGACACAGCAAATCCCAAACTTGGCAAGTTCATTTTATTCACATCTAAAATGTATGGGTTAGTTGGAAAAGTTTTGCAATTTGCAGGATTTTGTCAGTATATGAAAACTATTGCCTTTGGTTGATATGTTTGAACTTCAGAAATGAAAATGTGTTATCTTTGGGGGGAATGCTGCTTTATATATTAAGGGCTAGCCAAAAGAACTTAATGAACTCCAAGAAGCTGTATCAACAAGCTCTAGTGATCATTATTTTATTTTGCAATATTGAACGCCATATTGAACACCATGACATGCCCAGAGTCAGTCTACAATTGGGTAGTGCCATTAATTAATTAAACTGAAGATATTATGAAAAAATACTCCAGTCTCCAATTTTGTCTGGTTTTCCCAACAAATTATTTTTAATGCTCTTGAGTTTTAATGTTATGAAGAAGAGAAAAAAAAGACATTGATGTTAAATGTCTATGATTCTCAGTCATCCAGGTCATAGTTGTCCCAAAGGTGCTTTTTCAAGAGACAACTGGACTTTCTGGTTTTTCAACCCAGAACTGAAGAAGCTGCTTCTTCAATGAGAAGCGAAATATCTTCAAACAAACAAACCTACAAAGTCATGTGGAAAGAAAGTCATCATTTGGACATTGATGTTAAGTTTAAAATTGGGAGGAATACATGAAATTAGCATCATTTTATTTCCATGAATGGACTACATAAGCTTTCTTGGATAATAAAAATGTGGGTAAAGCAGTCCATGGCTTAGTTTTGAAGCATATCCGTATATTAGAAAAAGACAACAATAAGCAGGAATGTGGCAAAAAGTGTTCTGGGATATAGGTGCTTTATGACTGGTTGCAACTTTTTGCCAAAGGACAAGTTCCATATGAAAAGTATTTCCCACTAGTGACATTCTTTGAAAATGTTCTCATCAGAGTCTAATCAGGCCTGCTCCAGCTTTCTAATCCTTCCTTCCGTCCATCCGTACCTTTTCTCAAACCTTACAAGTTCTAACAGAACTTTCAAATGGTAACAGAACTTTCTATTATACATTATTCTACGTTTGGGCAGAGCTCAGATTTATACAAAGCATTGCAAAACTGTCAGTTTCATTAGATTAGTTTCTTCTAATGACCATTAGCATAGAATATATCTTTCTAAAGGCCCTGTCCCACTGGCCGATGGACGCAAAACGTAGGCATAAAGGATACAGCGGACGAGCAAAATTTCGAGGGTGGCTCCATCCGTTGTCATCTGCTCCAAAAAGTGGTGAAAATTTGCATAAGCAGAATGGAAAAGAACGGAAAAGAACGGATGGGGGTAGTATGTAGCGGAGATGTTAAACGGATGTTTGTAGGAAGCCTAGTGGATGACAGCGGATAGAAGCGGATGACACATCCGCAGGGGTTCCGGGGGAGAATAGCAAAGCGGACGCATAGCGGAAGGGGCGGATGCATAG
>BHFT01037233.1:0-11133 GCA_004320025.1 Laticauda laticaudata
AACCAACGGATGGCAAGTGTTTCTCTCCATTTTACATCCTCTTTCCATCCGTTGGTGCAGTGTGACATGGGGTTAAGACATTTGTTAAGTGAGTTTTATCTCATATTATGACCTTTCTTGCCATAATTGTTAAGTGAATCACTGTAGTAAAACAATGTTTAAATGAATCTGTCTTCCCCATTGAATTTGCTTGACAGAAGGTTGCAAAAGGTGATTACATGACCCCGGGACACTGCAACTGTCATAAATGTGATCATGTGATCATGTGACCATGGGGGGGATGGTGACTCAATTGTCATAAGTGTGAAAAACAGCCATAAGTTACTTTTTCACTACTGTTGTAACTTCAAATGGTTACTAAACTAACTGTTGTTAAAGAACTACCTCGAATCTAAATTCTGACATGTTCAAGAATGTGTTTTGGTACATTTTTAGATCTGAGTCATGAATTGGAAGACTACTATGCTTGTTAGACAGAGCAGTTTTCTTAATCTTCCAGTTCATGACTCAGATCTAAAGATGTACCAAAACATGTCCAGATTTATCATATGGAATCTACTGTGTTCGTTAGACAGAGCAGTTTTCTTAGATTCCATATGATAAATCTGGACAGATAGTATCTTTAATAATCAAAGGAATCTTCAAAAAGGAGCAAAGATTGATAAGCCTATCCACATGAAGACTGTATGCTGGTATGAAAGCTAGTTTGAACATATTTCTGTGATCAATAATGTCAACAATGTTCATTTACAACATGGTGCAGTGAATGGAAATAATAATGAAAGTAATATCCCCATTCCCCTCATCTATTGATTTGAAATTATACAATTCCTTGGCACTTTTAAGTATGGTAATCCATTGCAGTGAAATGTTGATTCATGCTATGTCCTCACTTTTGTTTGTTTTAGCAGGTCCTTCAAATGGAATGGTGACCTGTTGATTTCACTCTTTATGAAGCAGGGAGAGAAAGTGGGTATTAGCAAATTTGTAAATTCCCTTATTTTGAGTGGTGGGAATGACTGGTTTCCTCTCTCATTTTAAGGCAGACTGGGAATGGTCTTGACTGTTATTGTATTTGTTCCGTCCGGAAAGAAGTGCGTGAGACCGGGTTCCAAACAACAACTATTTTATTTAAACTCGCAAGGCAAAAGATATGGAACAATAGCCCCAAGCGCGGCCAAGCCCTTTATATAGTGGCTTGTCTGCGGGCCTTGTTGGCCAATGACACTTGGTTTAAACTCTTCCCGCCTTTGGCGGTTCCTGGATTGGTTTTTAGTGAACCAATCCGTTAAGTGGCCTTTTCAGCCAATCAGAATGAGGGACTTGGGAACCTACCAAGTTCCACACAGAACACCCCTCCCCTTTTGTTTCAGTCCAACGTAGGTGACGTAGTCGCGCAGGTAGGGTGGGGCTTTTTTTAGTCTAGTTGACCTGCACTCCTCAGTCTCTTTTTGGTCTGTCTAGGGTTCAGTCGGGGATCGCTGCTTCTTCTCAAGCCTTCTCCTGGAAACCTCTTGGAAGGGTGAGTTAGCCATGCCGCTCCCGCCCGAGGTCTCTTCAGGCTGGTTGAGGATTGGTCCGCCGCTCCCTCCTGGTTGACCGGGTTGGTTGATGCTGGCCTGTGAGCTACCACCTGTCTTATGGAAGCCTCGCTTTGCTCTCCTGCTCCCGGACTTCTTTCTTGGGTTCATCTAACCGTGTGAGTGTTCTTTTTGTTTTTTGATTTAGAATCTGTTTGTTTTGCAGAGTTTGTTGTCTTGTTATGGGGAGGCTTGTCTCTCCCCTTTTTTATTTTATTTTGTACTTCCCCTCCCTCCTTGGTTGTTTTATAGTTCAGAATTTATTATTTTTGGTTCTTTGTGGTGGTTTTTCATTCGAGGTTGATGTGGAACCAAGCTGTCTATGTGCTGCTTCCATTCCCTTCCATCATCCAAAAATTAGTCGTAGGACTTAGGGCTGTGATTTGTGTTGATGGTGGCTTGGAGCCATAGAGGGTCCCCGTTAAGCGTGTCTTGGCATAGACTAGTGTAGCCCGATTTCAAGGAACTGTGTATTTGCTGTAGGAGTCGGGGGGTTTGCCCAGGTGGTTAAGTGGGATGTAACCTGGTCCAGGTAGGCTGTAGTTTTCCTAACCATTAAAAGTTGCAGCTGGGCTTTATTTGTTGTGCCTACTAGGCGCGTAAATAGGTTGCAAGATTAAGGTAGTTCATTAAGTTTGTCCTTGCATGCTCCCCTTGTTCCATTCTCTCTAGGCCCTTCTTTAGTATACCGAAACCATGCGTTCGGCCTGCCCATTCCCAGCTGGTTGGCCAGTGCGGTTAAGGCATGACGGGATTTACCCTGGGCAACCAGATATTGTTCAAAATAGCAAGGGCTTGAAACTGAGGCCATTGTCGAAAACCAGTAAATCAGGTAGCCATGCTTTGCAAACAGTGTTGAGCTGTTCATAACAGCTTCGGTGGTAATGGGGAAAGCCCATGAGGATGACTTCCACAACAGTTCGAATATGCATTCAACCACAATTTTAAAAAGTTGCTTCCCCTTGTTGGCCCAGCGAAGTCAATATGTATCTCTTAGTACCATGGACCCCAGGGAGTTTCTCCAGTCTCTTATTGCGTTGCTTGCGGTGAGGGCGTGGGGGTAAGGCCTCGCTTTTTGACAGGTCATGGCATGTTTGATACTCGGTGTTCAATGTCTTTGTCCAAGCCGTGGGCCACCAATTTGTAACTCCTGGCCAGGGTTTTCATTTGACTATCGGCCCGGGTGACCCTTGTGCAACATGGGGCCCAGGATCAGTCTTCTATGGTGGGGGCTTGCTCGGCAATTTACCACCTTGTCACCCATAAAATGCTCACCCTTTTATCGCACATAAAAGGGTCTACCATAAACTGGTATTCATGAATCGTTTGACTCCGGCGATGATTGCGAGGGGCTTCCTGATCAAGTTGCTGTTGAGTGCGTTCCGACTTGAAGACCGTCTTTGGAGTAAAAGGCGATGGTGGCTCTCTGCCGTCTGGGAGTTGGTGACTCAGGATTTGGTGCTTGACCCCAAAAGGCGAGGGATCACAGGACGACCATCAGAGGCAGGGCTATGCTAAACTGGATGTTGAGAACGGTGTGTGACGTTAATAGTCCTGATACCTTTGGAAAGCTTTCTGTTCATTTGCCCATGTCCCAATGTTGGATTTTTTGTTATCTAGCAGAAGGAGTTCTGGCTATTGTTGCCTATTGGGCAGGAACATATTGTAAAATTTATGAGGCCTAGGGAACACCTCCGAGAAATCAGTTTGTTTTTCGGTGAAAGGTACTGGGAGCGTCTGTTTGATTAGCCTTCACTTTTTTTTTCGGGTGGGCAAATTCCTTGTTTCATCGATTAAATAGCCCAAAAATTCGACCTAGTTAATGGTCCAGTTCACATTTTTTCCCTCTTACTTTGAGACCTGACTTTCTAAATCTTGTTAAGCACTTTCTCTTAACCCTGGTCTCTAGCTGGTTGGCATTTTTTTGCTGAGACCAGTACATTGATGAAGTTATGGGATGGACACTTTGATTCCATTAGCAGGGCGTTCCATTGAGGCTTATGGAAACATGCCCTGGGGCAACGCGCGACACCGAATTGAGGCAGGTTACATTTGAATGCCCTTTCTATGTGTTACATAGTCTGTGCCCCTGCATGTAATGGGATCAATGGTGGTAGCTGTTGATAGGGGTTTTTTTCTGTGGGGCTAGGTCGAGCTTTGACAAATATTTTTTCCTCCCACCTAGCGAGTGTAGTAAAGCTATGGCACTACTAGGCACTCGAGTATGCACTTGTCGCATGCTTGATTTAGTAGCCAATCAGATCCAGTATCTCCTAGCGCCTTGCCATATTACATTAGTTCGCGGATGCGACTGACGACGGTTCACCGGTGTATGGGTCTTTTCACACCTGATACGCCTATGGTTCGATTCTGGTTCTAAAACCCCTGGAAACTTTAAACTTATTTTAGATGCTCGGTCAATTTTGGCTTCTCTGAGCGCAAATGGGACGCGTTTGGCCTTTAAAACAGATGGGGGCTATTCTCAGGTCTAGGCTAAATGAAATGAGGTTTCCCTTGTACTTTCTAGAGTCCCATAGAAAACATCTTGGAATTCTTTGGACAGGCTCTCCTCCCGGTTGGTTGTAGCGATTGCGGTTTGATCCCAGTCATACCAGTTCCCAGGATGTGAACCATTCGATTCCTAATAGGCTAGGTGGTGGTCGCAGTCGGACGATGGTTCAGAGGCAAGGATTTTGCGTCCCGATCTCTCGTCAGCAATAGTTGTAGGAAATTCAACTAAAAATGACCAGGCCTACTACTGGGATTTGATTTTCCCTGACAGTCTTTTTAACACTAGTTTTTGCTTCTGTAGTTTCTCTCTGGTTAATGTTCGGTATTAGGGCGCTGGATTGGTATTCCCAGGATACCATGCATAGGAATGCATCCTGAGTTGACTTCCATCTCACAAGGTCTCCCTCAAGCTCAATACTCTATCCGAACCTTCTGTCCGTTTCTGCCTGGCATTGCCGATGGTGAATTGGTCTGATGCGTTTCTTCCTGTCAAACCCGTTCTCTTATTGCAGTTCCATCTGCTTGTCGGCTTTGTTCTGTCATCTGTCTGGGGGGGCGGGCGCCTGTCACATCTTTGTTAGACTTATGTAGCTCTTTTTGTTGTGGGCAGACCCTTTTGATGTGCCGACCTTTATTACAAGCCCGGCCATATTTGTGTTTGAGGGAACCTGCATTTCAGCCCTCGCGGAGTGATTGCCTCCGCAGCCCGCACACTGGAAATTCCTGCCGATTTTCTCCTCTTTTCATTGCCATTTTGCTATCTGAATAGAGTTTATTGAATCTTTGTCGTTCATCTCGGTGTCCACGTCTGGTTTCAATGTCCTCGTGATGGGTTGTTGCTGATGGGCTGTTTCTTTCCTCCCTCTGCCTTCTTTCTCCTGGTTTGGGTTGGTCAGGCTCTGGAACTGCATTCATTTCCACATGGTGGGCTGCTCTGACTTCTTTTCTGCTTTGGGCAGTTTGCCTTCTGCAATGGCTTTGGCCACGGTTATGTTCAGCTTATTCAGTTTAGTTTGCTCTGAAGGGTAGAGTTCCTTCAGGCCAGAGGACTACGCGTCAGGGGTCTCGTCATTGCCTCATCTGTTCTGCGAACTTCCAACAGGCTCTCCCGATGTGGTCTCAAGGCTGCCATGAAATCTGCTATCTGCTATGGTTTCATCCTCCATCTGGTCCCTCTTGTAAAATTCGTGCCTTTTGATTAAATTTGAGACTACCGGTGTGTAGTGTGCTCGGAGCATTTGGTTCAGGTTGGACCAGGTCATCTGTTTGACATCTCTGGGTTTCACCAGCACCTTCACGATTTTGAATATGGCCGGTCCGCAGTGTGTAAGGAAGACAGCCCTCTTCCTTTGGTCTGAGATTACTTCCATCTCATTGCTTTCTAGGAAGATCAGAAAACAATCGATATACGATTCCCAATCCTCCTCATCAGGATTGAAGGGTGCAGGTGGCGCGTTGTTACCGGCCATCTCTCTCGCTCGGTTCAGATCATGGCGTGCTTCGGTCTCACTTTCTACAATGATCCCACCTTCGTCACCAGTGTTCCGTCCAGAAAGAAGCATGTGAGACTGGGTTCCAAACAACAACTATTTTATTTAAACTCCCAAGGCAACAGATACGGAACATAGCCCAAGCCGCAGCAGCCCTTTAGATAGTGGCTTGCCTGCCGGCTTGTGGCCAATGACACTTGTTTAACTCTTCCCGCTGTTTGGTGGCTTCCCGGATTGGTTCTTAGTGAACCAATCGTGTAAGTGGCCTTTTCGGCCGATCAGAATGAAGAACTTGGAACCTACCAAGTTCCATACAGAACAGTATTGTTCTCTTTGTTCTTTTTTTCTCCAATATGTTGAAGACATGAGAAGAAATGCATATGACTTGCAAATCTTGCTGAGGGTTTGGTGGCATGAAAATGTTGATGATATAGAAGGGACACATGCCAAAGTCCAAAGATAAAAGCTCAGGAAAGAAACTGTAAATCAGTCAATATATGGAAACTTTTATGAAGCACATTTTAAATGTTGATACAGTATTTATTATTGCCATGCATTTTGGAATCTCAGATTCTCTAGAGAATACTCATAGGGAAAAGTCTCATCTAAGCATTAAAAAATTCATACAGATTAAACTTCACTCAGATATTCCTCCATTATCAAATGATCCAGGTTGGCTGTGTAATACTCTTTCATTTCAGTAGGACCAAAGTTATATATCAACTCTCTTAGCCCTCAGATATTCCTCTGTCTGCCTGTCTATCTGTTTGTCTGTCTCTCTCCCTCCCCCCAATGTGTGTGTATGTGTGTTTGCATATATGAAAAGGCTGGGGAAAAGTCTTTAAGTAAACTGTTCAGAATTAATTGATTGTGGCACTGTACAATTTTTATACAATAAAGACTATTTTAATTTTAAGTCGCAATGCTGTAGATACTAAATTGGAACCACATCTGAGTACATTGTCATTACGTATACAAACAACCAACAACTGTACCTCTTTCAGTTTCCTGTTATATTTTTTTACAATTCTGATTTAGTTAATGTTCTGCATGCGTTCTTTTATCAGTCCTATTCACTAATTCCAGCAAAAAATGATTTTTAATTTCAAATTCTGCAGTTGCCTTGTTCATGCAGTCTCTCTCTCTCTCTCTCTCTCTCTCTCTCTCTCTCTCTCTCTCTCTCTCTCTCTCTCTCTCTCTCTCTCCTTTTGTAGCTTACTTCCTTTTAAAAAAGCTGCCCTGTAACAGTAGGTTCTGAAACTGGCCTTGATTATGCAAAAACTAAAATATTCAATTACTACGGCAATAAAGCAGTCATAAAATATGATCAGGCGTAACAAAACTTTGAAAAGTACTTTGCTATGACAAACATTTATGGAAAGCACTCTTTGAAACACCGTCAGTAACCAAAGCAAATAGCAAAGTTGCTTGATATTACATAACTCTGATGTCTCATCTGATCATTCCAGTAGGCTATATGTAGTTATGCATATCTACAGTTACTTCACAAAACAGTTTTAAAAGGGTGTTCCTCAAGGGTAGTACCCTTCAAAACTTTGCTCTGAAATTAGATCTATTTTGAAGCAGCAGAAATACTAATCTACAGCTGCTTTGAATAGACCAACAAAGAGAATGACTGATCAGCCAGAAGATTCAGGGGACCAGAACATATAATATTTAAGAGATAACAAACATTATTACAAATATAAGTAAAAGGTAAAGGTCCCCTCGCATATACATGCTAGTCGTTTCTGGCTCTAGGGGGTAGTGCTCATCTCCATTACAAAGCCAAAGAGCCAGCACTGTTCAAAGACGTCTCTGGTCATGCTGAAGATGCACAGAGCGCTATTACCTTCCTACCAAAGTGGTCCCTATTTTTCTACTTACATTTTTACACACTTTCAATCTGCTAGTTTGGCAGAAGCTGGGAGAAGTAACACAGCATTAGGGATACAAACCATCGAACTACCAACCTTTCTGATTGACATGCTTAGCATCTTAGCTACTGAGCCATCATGTCCCACACAAATATAGTATATTCATTAGAATAGGATCATGTCCTCAACCGCACATTGATGATACAAGACTTGAGATGTCTTCCTTATGCAATGGATTAGGTATTAGTTTTCATGAGAGGCTGAAGTCTTGCTACAACTAATATAGAACCCAATGCACATGTCATTATAAAAATGAAGGTTTTCTTAACACAGAAGCTGTGCCTGTTCTGATGGAACAGTCCTGATTATTGCCATTCATTCACTGAATTTTACTTTCTGAGGGAGGCTGCATACTTGTATGAGATAGATATTCAGGATGCTGCATATTCACAGTGAACTTAAGTAAAATTTGTTTCTTGATAGGTCTCCTAACCCCCAGCATTCTTGGCCATTTTTCTTAACATTTTGCTCTTTGCTTAATCCTGAACTGTTGCCACTGAAGCCCTGTCTGAAAAGACTTTTTGAGATTTGTTGAAATCGGTAAGCATTCAAGATGAAAACCCACAGTGGTTTTATGTCAGGGCACTAAAATTGCTTCCATATTATTTTCCATCCATTTTTGTTCTTCCCTGCATCCAAATATTTGGTTTCTGTTTGTTTTAAACTGCAGCTGCTGTGACTTAAGAAGAACCCTTCATGGTGATATGAAATGACAATTTCAATACCCCTGAACCATTTATCCTTTTGTATGCTACTTTGCTGATTGTAATGTCAATAGAAAAAGTATTTGAAATAACAACATGATGGCTGGAAAAACAGAGCTAGCAAACATGATTAGAAAGGGCCATTTCCTTCAGCTGGCTTTTACAAGCAAATGTTAAATCTCAATTAGAGTTGGAAAAGAAACCACAGAGAATGGAAAGAGATGGCTAATGTGAGCCCCTGGTAATTGTTCCATGCTAACTGTATTTTCTTGTAAGAACAGTCCAGACTGAGAACTTGAAAGAGGACACACTTGGAGAGTCCTAAGAGATTTAGGGAAGGAGGATATGAGCTGAAACTCTCAACTCAAATTAAATCTTGACTTAGGTATTCACTATTATTTTTTTATTTTTATTTTATTCAAAAAATTAAAAAACAAAATCCAAGAGAAGCAAAATTAAGAAAGACAAAACAAAACTAGAGAAGAACATTAAAATGTGAATTAATAAGAACAAAGACCAAAACACAGATATTATTGTACTTGCAATAGATTTGTCAGAGTTCAATTACAGGGAATATTATGTATTTTGGGGGGGTTGTGCTTTTTAATTAATGTTAATGTTTTTGTCTAGGGATTCACTATTACTTATTTAAAAATGTTCTCATATGTTTTGAACTTGAAACATTGAAGCCCCCAAATAAAGGGCAGAGTTGGGCAAGGGGGATTCTGAGAATAGTGATCCCAATATACTCCTATTAATGTAGAAAATGCTGTTCCATCTTATGAAGTCTGCAGACAATTTGAGTTGGTAACCAGCCATAGGATACTACATCAGTTGGTGCACTAAAAGAACACTCATAAAAGGTTTAATATGCATTTACAGCAAACACACTTATAAAAAATAAGAGATTAACATTATGAAACACATACTGTCAATATTGTTTTTCAAATTCCTGGTTTAAAAGAAGTATTCTATATTCCAAGGCACCTCATTTATAATCAATTTATTTGTCAAAAGGTTCTTATATAGTCTAGTCCAACCTTACATGAAACCAATTTCCTATAAAATCCAAATTTTATTCTCCTGGGATAGGTAGAATAATTGAAATAATTGCATAGAATAGAATAGAATTCTTTATTGGCCAAGTGTGATTGGACACACAAGGAATTTGTCTTGGTGCAAACGCTATCAGTGTACATCAAAGAAAAGATACATTTGTCAAGAGTCAAGAATGATAAGGTACAACACTTAATAATAGTCATAGGGTACAATAAGCAATCAAATCATACTAGGAAACAGTATATATAAATTGTAAGGATACAAGCGACAAAGTTACAGTCATACAGTCACAAGTGGGAGGGGATGGGTGATAAGAAGTGATGAGATTAACAGTAATAATAGTGCACACTTTGTAAGTAGTTGAACAGTGTTGAGGGAATTATTTGTTTAGCAGAGTGGTGGCTTTCGGGAAAAAAACTGTTCTTGTGTCTAGTTGTTCTGGTGTGCTCCATGGCATCGTTTTGAGGGAAGAAGTTGGAACAATTTATGTCCGGGATGTCAGAGGTCTGTAAATATTTTCACAGCCCTCTTTTTGACTTGTGCAGCATACAGATCCTCGATTGAAGGCATGTTGGTGGTAATTGTTTTTTCCCAATAAAACTATATTAGAATTCAAAGTAAGGGGGAAAACCCTCACCAGATGGATTGTGGGCTTCCATGAATTAAATGAAATCTAAAGGTACGTTAAATACCACCTCTGGTTGAATGGCCATATACATTCCTTTAAGAGCTGTGATGACACAGTAATTAGAAGGTAGTACTGCAGGGCTAACTTCCTGCTCACTCTAGGAGTTCAATTCTGAATGGTTCAAAGTTGGCTCAGCCTTCCATCCTTCTGAGGTAGATAAAATGAGAACCCAGATTGTTGGGGGCAATACGCTGACTCTGTAAACTGCTTAGAGAAAGCTGAAAAGCACTGTGAAGAGGTATATCCTGTTCCCAATATAATGTATCTTGTATCGGATTGTCCACCTACTCTCAAGGGAAAGTCCAAAGAGAAAAGGGACTGTGAGGGAAGTTGAAAGGATGGGAAGATAAATCAGTTTGTTCTGCTCATTGTTCTGCTCATTCAGCTTCCTTCTGCTCATTGTTCCTAGAATTCAAGCCTATATTTCCTGTTACAAATTCAGACAATTTAAAATAAATTTTCAAAGGATCCCACTTTAAGAGTATATTCCTCAGAATGACTCTCAAATAAAGAGGTATGGATATTAGTCCTTGTCCATCTACAAGTGCAACAATTCTTTTTATTTGCTTGAAAGAAATTAATTTTCTTAATGGTGGAAAATAAGAGTTGATTTTCAAAATTACATATTATTACCCTGGGATGTGAGGAACATTGAAAAGATTCACAGCTACATGTTAAGATATGTAGTAGCTGGACCATTGGGGTTGTGCCATGAGCCAGAACACATCGTTATAGATGATTGGTTGAAGAGTTCTGGCACCTACCTGAGGCAATGTGGTTTGTGATTGATTGCTGTGGGTGTGAGGGAGAAATTTCCCTGTTTTCTCCCATGTTTCTTCTATGTGCCCTGTGATTTACCTCATGATGTTCCTGTTTGCTTGGCCACCTTGTTTGGTGTGTGTGTGTGTGTGTTTGTTGTTGTTTAGTCAGTAACTAGTCTCTTACTTTCTGTGACTCCATGGACCAAATATGTAGCATAAGGTAAAGATAGGTGGATGGGTGGATGGAGACTGTGTGTGTGTATGTATACATATACATATATTTGTTTTCTGAGGTTTTTGCGGGTGTTTGTATGTGGATCTTTGGTTATTTGGGTTTTCTCCTGCGTAAAATTGGAAGTATCTAGACAACGTTTCGATGAAGTCTCATTCATCATCTTCAGGC
>BHFT01037234.1:0-27394 GCA_004320025.1 Laticauda laticaudata
GAGCGGATAACAACGGATGGAACATTTTCTCGTCCGCTGTGTCCTTTTTACAAACTTTTGCATCCATCGGCCAATGTGACAGGCTCTTTAGCAACAGAAATCTTGGGCTCAATTGTGGCCATAAATCAAGGATTATCTATAGAGATTTTCAATGTCATGTCCATCAATTACAATTTATGATTCATATAATATAAGAAAACCCATTTGAACAATATAATGGGTGTTGTAAAAAGAACATACATTGAAAATATTATTTAAAATGATTTATACAGATTTTTTCATATTAATTGTTTTTAAGGCAGAAAATGAACAAAAATGGATTTTTGAATGAATACATATGCACATTGGCCACTGAGGAAAAAATGTCATATTGTCAATATTTTTTATTGTTGTTTACCTGTTTTAGAATTTCTGATTTATCCTTCAATTTTTAATTATAAAAATATACTTCCCTTTATAAAATTAGGCATGAACTTTTAGCACATTGCAAAATAATTATGGTGTTTTATTTACTGTCTTCTCATTTTATATACTCTTTTGTCATTTATTCATACCCCTTGATAAATATTTCTGGGAATTTTACTTATCAATATTGGCTATCTGAAAAATTAAACTTGATTTTAGTTGTTGTATTTGGTTATTTTTCATCCTTAAAAGTCCATGTATCTATATCTTTTTTTTTTCTTGGAATGAAGCAGCTCTATTGTAAAGGGGCTATTCTATTTATTCAGCAGCTCTCTGCCAATTTTCTTGGCAAGATCTTAAGTTCCATAAGTTTTGCATTTAATGCACTGCTCTGTTCACCAAATTTCAATCGCAATTGACTGATGGATGTTCTGACTGTGCTGTTAAACATCTGCAGTGCAGAACTATAGGACATTAATTGGACTTTCAAAAAAGATATCTTAGAAGCAGGATTATCCATACTGGTGCATTTCTTTAAAGCAGTGTTTCTCAACCTTAGAAATTTTAAGCTATACAGGTTTCAGGTTCCAAAACTCCCCAGCCACTTTGCCGGCTGGGGAATTCTGGGAATTGAAATCCATACATCATAAAGTAGTCAAGGTTAAGGCATTGGTCTAATTTATTGGGATGTCTTGCCTGACATGATTAAGGTTGAGTTAAACTTGAGTACAAGTGGCACAGTGGTTAGAATGCAGTATTGAAGGCAAACTTTGTCCATAGCCTGAAGTTTGATCCTGACTGACTCAATGTTGGTTCAGCTTTCTATCTTTCTGAGGTCAGTCAAATGAGGACCCAGATTGTTGGGTGCATTATTAGTAGTGAGTCCAGAAGTATTTCATGAGAAGAGTACTACACTCCTCTTTTCACAACAGAATACCCTATATCACCAGGCTTGAGATTTTGGGTTTGGACAGCCTTGAACTATGCCTCCTATGGTAAGACTTAAGCTTAGCACACAAAATTATCTGCTACAATGTCCTACCAGTCAATGACTACTTCAGCTTCAACCACAACAATACAAGAACATACAATAGATACCAACTCAATGTAAACTGCTTCAAACTCAACTGCAGAAAGTACGACTTCAGCAACAGAGTGGTCAATGCCTAGAATGCACTACCTGACTCTATTATTACATCTTCTAGCCCCCACCCCTTCAACCTCAAACTAACCGCTATTGACTTCACCCCATTCCTAAGAGGTTTGTAAGGGACGTGCATAAGTGCACCATCCCTGTCCTATTGTTCNAACAAACAAACAAACAAACACACACATAAATAAATAAATAAATAAATAAATAAATAAATAAATAAATAAATAAATAAATAAATATGCTGACATTGGGAACTGCCCAGACAGTTCTGTAAAGCACTTTGGGGTGGTATATAGGTCTAAGTGCTAGTACTATTCAGTATGTGACAAAATAATCTAGGAGAAGATGAGCCAAGAATGTGATTGAATGCTTTCATCCCTTTGTTTAAAAAACAGTGCACAAGGGAAAGCTTCAATGTGAAGATTCTGTTTCTGTATTGTTCTTTTTAATGTGGAATGTATTTTATCTCCCTTGAGAAGCCCATAATGCAGGAAGAGATAAAAGAAAAAACAAGGGGATAAGGCCAGAAGCAAGGTGGATGGAATCAATTGCAATGGATTCATTGTTGATCAGGCTACAGACAGATCATCCTGGAGAAGGCCTTTCTATATGATCACTATGAGTCAACATTGACTTGATTGCACATTGTTAATCAACTATATTTTTTCTACTTTCAAGACAAGTAAAATAATAAACAATTATACTTAGGTATTTCCACTGAATATATAGATTGGGTAAAAATAAAATACAGAACTCTCGTGTTGAAAGATTCTTTGCAATGAGTTAGTCTAGTTTTGATTTGAGATGAATCTCTGGGCAACCTAAGAGCTTGAAATTTCACAGCCTCTTGATATATAATCTTACAGGGTCATAATGCTGCAGATTTGTTTGATGGTTGCATGCCTTTGGGAGAGAACCCATTGGGGACAATACTCATGTATTCTGACTGGCCTGCCTGATCGGTTTGATTGGCTTGCTTGATCAATATAGGACATTCTTCCATTAAAGAAAACCATAGTCTCCCAATCCTGCATGATCTTCTCCAATACGGAGTATATCTATTGCAAAGCAATCTCCCTTCTAGGTCATTCTGAATAAGTCTCACAGAAACACAATGTGAAACATCTGAGCAGAACTGATCTCTCTTTGTCAAGAAAAATTTCCCTAGAAGTATTGTACTTTCTGTTGTGTACAGAACTTGGTAGATTCCAAATACCTTAAACAGATTGGCCGAGAAGGCTGTTCTCGGATTGGTTACTTGGGAGCCATTCCAATTGGCCCGCTGGATGGCGTGAACACTGGAACTACTGTCTGGCCACAAGCTGCAAGCAAGCCGCTATAAGTAGGGCTGCCGCGGCTTGGGCAAATGTTCCGTTACCAGTTCCTTTACTGTTTAATAAAAGAGCTGTTTGTTTGTTGGAACCTGGTACCGCGCACCTTATTTCCAAATGGAACACTGGCGACGAAGGTTGGATCATCATAGAAGAGTGAGACCGAAGCACGCAGCACCTTATTTCTCGTGCACCTTATTTCTAAACGGAACACTTTCCCTAGAAGTATGGTCCATTGTTTCTATGGGTTGGTAATCTCAATTTGAACCTTCAAGATTTGGCATATGGGGGACAAATAAGCTGATGCTCTGCATACTGACTCGTCTGCTGGGAAAGAGAAGGAAACTTTTCTCTTTCTCCTAATTGGATGAAAAAGAATCAGTCCATGAAAGTTTATTTCACTCCAGTTGGTCTTTGCTCAAGCTATTATACACAGAGGAAGATTGTAAGAGAAGGAAAGCAAGGAGTAGTTCCTCAAATAGGGAAAAAAAAAAAACCAGATCAAATTCTGATGCTTTTATACTATAGGTAATATATTTTCAATAGGTAGACATCAACTTATGGCCACAATTGAGCTCAGGAATATTTGTTAAGTGAGTTTTGTCCTATTTTTATGAACTTTCTTACCATAGTTGTTAAGTAAGTCACTGAAGTTGTTAAGTTAGTAACACAATTGTTGAGTGAAACTGGCTTCCCCATTGCCTTTGCTTGACAGAAGAATAGACAGTTGGCAAAGTTGTTGGTCTGGAAATCCATCTAATCATAGTGATAGGGGAGATCAGGATTCAGCACTTAGTAGCGTGGTGAAATTTACCGACTGGGTTTATATTGTACTCTTAACCTGTGCAAAACATTGTTTCTTTCTTTCCTTTCCCTTTCCTTTTCCTTAATATAGCATCCAATCAATTTGGTCAGTTTGTTGATTCAACATATTGCCTGAGCCTAGAAAATGGGTTAATTCAACAACAATGTTAAGCATTTCATACACATTAATCCTTTGAGTTCCCTTGAGAAAGACAGAGTCTTGCAATTTTACAGCATCTTTGAAGGGAAGCCTCAGCTGATGTCATTCTGAGCTCTTTGGAAAGTGAGAAGAAGAAAAAAAAATCACTGCAACACTGAATAATTCATTGTGCTGAACCCAACACACACATTATGCCTTTGAAGGCTGTCTCATCTGTGCCTGAATCTCAGGTCAAACTCCGCAGACATTTTTTTTTCTTATCACCCTAAATGCAGTGGCTGCAATTATATAATCTATTTAATTGTTATTGAAAAACCTAGCAGGCTCCCATGTTCACGCAACACAATTAATATCTAGCATTCACAAAACATGTCAATATTACTTCATTCTAACTTTAGTTGGATTTGGTGAATCCCTAACATTTGTCTTTACTTTCGGTTAAGATTTGTGTATCTGAAACCAAGAAATGGGTTAATTCAGTAACAAATGGAGTGCTTTGGATGAACCTGGTTATATAGATAATTGTAGAAAGTGAGGAAGATGACTTTAGTGTTATAGGCAGGAACCATAACCCAAGAAAAAGAGCATAAAGCATTTTTTAAACCAAGGACAACAAGATAATGTTTAAGAGCAGCTCAGCCACTTCCCTAATACATTAAGCTAGGAGGAGGAGATTCAGGAGATCAGATTCCAAGATTATGCTATAATAACCAGAGGTGGGATTCAACCGGTGTTCCTACCAGTTCAGTTACTACATTTTGCGCCTGATGCATGCTGCATGCGCGTGTAAAAAAACCTTAAGCTGTGTTGCCCGGATAGCTGAAAAGTTCTGTGCAGCATTTGAAAAGCCTCTTTTTTCCTGCTTTTTCAACCTCAGCTGTGGTGTGCAAAGAAGCTGAGGTTGAAAAAGCAGGAAATAAAGGACAGGTAAGAGCCCAGGCGGGTGGGCGGGCCAAACAGCATCAAACACAGAACCAGTTTGGTGTCTGCTGCTCTTCAGAGCTACTGTTCTTTAGAACCGGGCAGAACCAGTAGCATCCCACCTCTGATAATAACCAATCTCAATAACGGTAGTTTTAATCTCCCCTTAGAGTTGATTTTCTTGTGTTGTCCATCTAGTAAGACCGACAGGTCCTTCAGGCTAGGTTCATTGCCACAAATAACCTAAAAATATTCAGCATTAATTACACCTTTCTCTATATGGTCACATTATTCAAGTCCGGAACAAGAAGTTTAATATCAGAATAAGTGTCTGCAAAAGAGTGTGCAACTATCAGCTCTGCAAAGTAGTCCAGGCAAGAAGCACACTCTGGAATATTAGTTCTATCTTTAATTTAAAGTTGCATTAACAGAAACTTGCAAGTTTGAAAGTACATCAACTAAAGCACTTTACTGTCTCAGAAACAGTAAAGTGGGAGCTCTGGAACATTTGCCATGTCTCCATTCCTTCTGCAGGCTCAGATGTCTCTTATCTGATCATTGACTAGTTTATGGCTCTTCCTCCTGTCTCCCAAAATTATTCCCATGTATCATTTTAACAGCCCAGTAGAATGAAACTTCTCTATATCATATTTCTCTTGTTATTTTTCCTGCCCTCTACATGGAACTATATTTGGCTGGAACTAAGACTTCTTACAACCTGACCATGATGGCTACACCTAATCAGTCTCCACATATTTTTCATTATTTTGTTCAAGTTTTTTCATCCTAAAGTTAGAAATAACAGCAGGATAACCTTTATAACAAAAAATAATAATATGGCTGTTTTCAGTAAAACCAGGATTGCTTCATGTTTCTTAAATTGTCTGTTGTTTCCTTGGGAGCATTAAAAATTTAATCAACTATGTTGCAGGAATGCAGCCAGCCTCTCTTAATAAAGTCAACTTATACCCTGAGCTGCCAATCATCAGGATGAAGTGACTAAGGGATAAGTAACCAAACCATGAGTAGCATTCAGAACTGACTGATTGCAGATATTCCTAAAGCCCATGTCACACTGCACCAACAGATGGAAAAGGATGTAAAACGGAGAGAAACACTTGCCATCCGTTGGTTAACGCGATTCATCCATTCTGTACTCACTGCCTCCATTTTTCATCCTCTCTATCATCCAGCATCCGTCGACTGAGTTCCATCTGCCTCAAAAAGTTTTTGAGCTGCTCAAACTTTTTTGAGCGGAAAATGTATCCAACACATCCGTTCTGCATCTGCAACGCATACGGGAACATCCCGTTCTACATCCATCGTCATCCGTTACGCATCCGCTATATCCGCTAGGCATCAAGCTACGCATCACGCAACTCAAACCGCTCCAGCGGGAAAACGGACACAGGGAGGAAGCAAAATGAATGCGGAACGGAATGTGCAGCATTAGTAGCACGACGGAGAAAGGATGAAAGTGATGCAGCTCACATCAAAGCATTTAAAACAGAAAAAAACATTCGCAGAGGGAACCTATCTCGGATATTTAGGATGTCTGCAGGATGCCTAGAGGATGCAAAAGGACACCAAGTGGAAAAAACGATATTGCTATAAAAAGGGGGAGAGGAACTCACCTGGATCTCACTTTCAGTCCAGCAGCCCTGCTGTGCAGACCTCTGCAGCCTTCATCTGGCTCTTGCTCTTCCACAGCATCCAGTCATCTCCACCATGATCATCACACACTCCTTTTGGTAGCCACCATCGTTCTACAACAGTGCGAAGCCATCTTACAGGCTCTTTCACCTGTTCTATGCAAAGAAAAGGAGGCGGCAAGAAGTGTCGGGTCCGAAGATGGATCACCAGAAGAGCAGAGTACGGACTGTACAACAAGGCTGATGGTGCAGCTGAGGAACGAAGACCCTCGTGCATTCCAGAGACTTCATGAGGATGCCTTCCAGCCATGTTTGACGAAGTTGTGGAGCGGCTAAGACCCAGGTTGACCAAGGCAAACACCAACCTCTGGCCCACCCTGGACCCTGGGCTCAAGGTGGCACTGACTCTGCGCCACCTGGCCTCAGGGACCACCTACAGGAGCAATGCAGTATGGCTGGAGGGTGCCACACAACACCAATCAGCATTGTGGTCAGAGAAGTGGTGCAGGCCATCATCGAAATGCTGGAGGAGCTCCTCCAGTGCCCCTCCACTGAAGAAGCTGGAAGAAAGTTGCAGAGCAGTGGTATCAGAAGTGGAACTTCCCCCACACCGTTGGGAGACATAGATGGGAAGCACATGGGCCTGCAAAGCTCCAGCCAAGTCGGGGTACACATTATTTCAACTACAAGGGCTTCTTCAGCATCATCCTCTTCGCCATGGTCGATGCTGACTACAAGTTCATGCACATCGCATGCTTCAGGCAACGGCTCATGTTCAGATGCCCAGGTATACAATGCCAGTCACCTCAAGGAGGGGCTGGAATGCAACCTCATCATGGGCTTCCCAGATCCAGACGCCCTCCTGCCCACGGACAATGCAAGATGTGCCCTACTTCATCGTGGGGGATGATGCCTTCTCCCTCAGAACCTACCTCATGAAGCCCTACAATTCCAGACTCCTCACCCGAAGAGAGGATCTTCAACTACAGGCTATCCAGGGCAAGGTGGGTGGTGGATAACGCCTTTGGCATCCTGGCACAACAGGTTCCAGGTACTTCTCACCACCATGCAGCATCGCCCAGAGGACCGTGAGGAGGATCGTGGAAGCTTGCTGCATCCTGCACAATCTCATGCGCACCCACTACCCAGTCTTGCAAGACAGGCTCGTGGACCTCCAACAAGGCAATGGGGACATGGAGCCTGGGGAGTGGAGGCAAGGGCGAAACCTGCATAGACACTGTGGATGTGCAAGGCCCCAACAGAGCTTTACGTGAAGGGAAGAAGCAGCGCAACCTCCTGAGACACTGGTGCAACTCCCAGCTGGAGCAAGTGGAGTGGCAAGATCAGGATGTAGATGATTAATGGATGCTTTCCTTCAGCCTTCTCATCACACTGCATGAGATTGGGCCATATATGTTGGGTTGGCCTAGAATGAAGAGGGCATTTAATAAAGAGTTGTGTTTATGTTCAAATGATGTGGATGAATGATTACATTATTATTGATAACAAAGGGCCATTGGTGTGTGGCACCTGGAGGGTGGACCATACATTCCCACTATGCTTGCACTGGAGTTTATCTATTCCACAACTATTACCCATCCCAAGGGTATCCTTGCCCATCCCACAGGTATCCCTGCCCATCCCACAGCTATTACCCATCCACAGGTATCCCTGCCCATCCCACTGCTTATCCTTACCCATCCCACAAGCTGCAAAGGCTTTAAAACTATTTCTAAAAGTTTCTACCAAGAATTATTGAAAAAATAAATGAAGCAAGTGTGTGAAGCAAAGGTAATCTTTATTAATAACAAGCTGTAAAAGAAAAATGACCCAAATCAAATATCCAAAGCAAAACTAAAGTCAACAGGTAGCCACCCAGTCTCTGGCACTCTTCTTGGTCACTCGGAGGTGTGCCCAGTCTCAGGGGTGAAGGGTCCAGGTGCTGTGGAAGTGGCTGCTGCTGGAGTGCTGTCTGAGGCGCCACTGGGGTGCCTGGCCCTGAGAGGATAACAGGGGATTGTGTTGTTGAGAAGCTCTCAGACGCTGGCTCAGCCCCGTGATGTTGAGAGCCCCTTCCTCCGTGACATGGGGGTGCAGCCCCAATACCGATGACAAATGTACTGAGGCGGGCTTGGCTGTGGGGTGGAGGAAGGAGCAGTGTAGTGGGATGTCTGATCTGCAGCTGGGTGAGGACTGGTGTCGGTGGAATCTGTGGTGTGGGTAACATCTGTGCGTGGCTGGCATCGGTGGCGTGGGTGACATCGGTGGCACCGGTGGCATCTTGATGTACCTGGGAAGGGCTGCTGCCTGTGCTGCTGGACCTCCTGGTAGCCGTGCTTGGTAGGGGAGGGCCTGTGGAAAGCCTTGAAGGGAAGTGACATTACCTGGGTGGAGGAGCAGGCCTGGACTGGGTGGAGCAGGTTCAGCTGGGTCTGGAGGGTTGTGAAGAAGATCAGTGATCCTGTCCTTCACCACCTGGTACTGGGGTTCCGACATTTTCATGAGGGTCTGGTTGACATAGGTGAGGAAGGGCTTGCAGTTGGAGGATGAGGTGTCAGTGTGGACCAGCTCCTGATTGGTGTCTCTTATCTCCAGCAGGACAGTGTGGCTCTGCCCTCGGGTCTGCCTCTCTGCCTTTCTGTGGAGGTGGAGCTGGGGTGGGATGCGGGTTGGGCTGTGGTGGAAGTGCCGTCTCCTTTCTCCCACTGCGTCAGGGGGTCCTCCACGCGCTCCGCCATGGTAGTACAGCTGTCGGGCGCGGGGGTCTCTGTCATGGCATGCTCCACAGATACCTGCCTGGACACAGGAACTGACTCTTGGCTAGAAGAGGACTGCTCTCAGTGGGCTGCCTGAGAGAGAGCGGTTGTGAGAGGGGCTGCTCCTCGGTGGTGATCTCACCCTCCAGGAAGCTGCACTTGGCCATCACGTAGGTCGTCTCCGTCTGTCAGCTTGACCGTGCCTGGCCAGATTTCTTGAAGGTGTGCATTGTGCTTCCACCAGCCGAGTTGCATCTCTTGAAGTGTAGCCCAGGCTCTCCTCCTTCTCTCTCCAAGCAGCCTGGTTTCCTTTTGCGTGTCTCGATAGAGCCTGTGTCCCTTCCGCATAGATACTCATTCTCCCTCAGCCATTCAGCACCTCGCTCCTCATGTTCCTCTTCGATGGTGTATTGCCTCCTCTCCGTTTCACGTGTCTGCCTCTTCCTCCCTGTGGCAGGGCCATTATGGGCCTTATCAAGAGGGCTTCGAGGTTGTAGGGGCTGCTCCTCCACACACCACCACCACCACCAGCAACAACAACAGTAGCAGCAAAATCAGGACAGCAGCACCAGCAGCAGCACCAGCAGCACCAGCACCAGCAGAAAGCAGGACCAGCCACACCAGGAGCATGAGCAGGACCAGAGCACCAGCAGACCAGGAGCACTAGCAGGATCAGCAGGACCAGGACAGTGCCATCAGAGTAAGCACCAGCAGGACCAGCAGGACCAGGAGCAGTGCCAGCAGAGTAAGCACCAGTAGAAGCCCCAGCAGAAGCCCCAGCACCAGGAGCAGTGCCAGCAGAGTATTGCAGCAGCAGAAGCACCAGCACCAGAAGCAGTGCCAGCAGAAGTAAGCCCCAGCAGAAGCAGCATCAGCAGAGTAAGCACCAGTAGAAGCATCACCACAGAAGGAGCATCAGCCAAAAGCACCACCTCCACAAGCAGCATCACAAGAAGCCCAGCACCAGAAGATCGAGCCGGGCAGCAGAAGTCCCAGCAGAATCAGAGTCAGGGCCAGAGGTGGGAGGTGGCCCTGTCCCTCTTGCCAGGGCTGGCAGCAGATGGCAGAAGGCTTCCGTTTCTTTCCATGTTGTTGGGTTGCTGGCTAGCTGGCTGGCTGGCTGGAGAGCTGTGTTCTGAAGCAGGTCTTTCCTCTGAATGGTAAACGCTAGGCATCCGCTAGGCATCCGCTAGGCAATTCGCTAGGGCATCCGTTAGGCATCTGCTTCATTCTCCTCGGCATCTACTCTGCATCCGCTCTTTCCGTTCCACGTCTGCTTTGCTGTGCTCCCCCCGGAAGCCTTGCGGATGTTGCCATCCGCTTCCATCCGCTTCCATCGCTAGGCTTCCGTGGGCATCCGCTTTCCATCCGCCCTACGTCCTGCCCCCATCCGTTCCTTTCCGTGTTGTCCGCTCTGGTTATGCAAATTCAGGGCACTTTTGAGAGCGGATAAAAATGGATGGAACATTTTGCTCATCTGCTGTGTCCTTTTTACAAATATTTTGCATCCTTCGGCCAGTGTGACAGGGCCTTTAAGCTATGACTATAATGCAATCTGGTCCATTAAGGCTGCAAGTTGTGATTTAGTAAATGGATCATTCACCTGACAATCCCAATTGTATATCCTTTTTTTTTCAAGTGAATGCCATTTCAGTAAAGTGTAATAAAGTGATAAAGGTAATAAAGTGACCAACATGGTTGTTAACTGAACCAATGTTTTGCTATAGACTAATTTTGCTGAAAACTGGGGGTAAATGCCAGGCTACAGCCATCAAAAAATGATGTGACTTCAGTATGCCACAAGTGGCCATATATGTGGTGTAAGTGCCAAGTGTATGTTTGTGTCATGATAACACAGTTGGAAAGGACCTTGGAGGTCTTCTAGTCTAACTTCCTGCTCAGGCAGGAAAAACCCTATACCATTTCAAACAAAGGTTATTCAATCTCTTCTTGAAAAATTCAAGTGTTGAAGCATTCACAACTTCTGGAGCCAACTTGTTCCACAGATTAATTGTTCTGTCAGGAAATTTCTCCTTAGTTCAAAGTTGCTTCTCTCCTTGATTAATTTCCATCTATTGCTTCTAGTCTTGCCTTCAGATGCTTTGGAGAATAGGCTGACCTCTTCTTCTTTATGGCAACACTTTAGATATTGAATTACTGATATCATGTCACTGCGAATGTGCCAATTAGATATGAGTTGTTCACTTCCAGACTTTTAAAACTGTAATTCCTTTCTCAGGCCCCATGGATCCATTACCTATCCATGACAATCACACCTGCAGGTTTTATCTGTGGAAAGACTATTGCAATTAGAAAAACAGTCCTCCAAAAAATGAGCAAGTCTTGACAGCATCCAAGTACAGAACAAAAGTGAGGAAAATATTGATAATCTTTCAGGCTTATCCAATAAAAACAAGGGAGAAGAAAATCAAACATTATTGCCATTTCATCATAATACTGTAGCCCAGCTCATCTATCAAAAGGTCAAACTAAGGGGAATGTTTGTTTAATTGCTGTGATAAGGTTTCTTCTTTTTCCTCTTTAAGGGATATATTGTATGAATTATATTTACTTTTCATCAACTATTCAGAATGAAAAATCTTTTGATTTTCAAGCATAATATAAGATCACAGAAAGCTGAGCCAAAGCATTGCTCCATCTAGCTATGCTGTATTAATCTAGTTGGCAAAAACCAATCCATCTGTAATACTTTCTAGTTAGAGTATTATTTCCATTGTTAGGTGTCCCAGTCCTGACCCCACTGAATGCGTGCAACCTGGAGAGTCAACCTTCTGCCTGATCATTCCTTCTCACCAATCAGTAACTCATTACTTCATGTTTAAACAAGGTATGATCTGATTGTATTCAAACTTGCACATGCATGTACAAGATACATAAATAATCCTTAAGAGAATCAATGGCATAAAAGCCTTCCATGCTATGTGTTGAAGATAGATAGATAGATAGATAGATAGATAGATAGATAGATAGATAGATAGATAGATAGATAGATAGATAGACAGACAGACAGAAAAAAACTGGGCTTTCATGATCTCTCNTCTCTCTCTCTCTCTCTCTCTCTCTCTCTCTCTCTCTCTCTCTCTCTCTCTCTCTCTGTGTGTGTGTGTGTGTGTTTCTGGTGTTTTCTGGGTGTTGCTTGCATAGTTTTATCATAGCTTATTTTTTTAAAAAAGACTTTCATAAGAAATATCCATCCATCTGATTCAGTTCCAAGCTGGGAGAAAGGCACTGGAAACTTGGAGGCTGATTGGAGAGATGATTTAATGGTGAAGCAGAACCATCAAACACATGGTTCTGAGCAGCTGACTGTTAGATTGTGGGTGGAGTGGATGCAGGATGTTTGGATCAGTAACACTGTTTATTTGCTTCTGTGCAGGACTGACTAACTCTAGCCATGGCAGCCCCTTTTAAAGGCAGCTGTCCACGGCTTCAGCCATTGACAAACATTTGCTTTTCCCACTTCCACAGTTCAGCCAATCACAAGTTAGTATGCACAAACCTAACACTGACCACATGGATTTGAGATTGGGAGTTTTTAATACCTTTTCTTGGGCTTTGAACTTGAACATCCTGTTCCTGTGCAAGAATATATATTCTATTGGTTGTTATTATGTTTTTGTCTGAATTTCCAGGCTTGGTTGAAGTTTGCTGGGTGATGAAATGTCCCTAGAAGATTATGCAATGCAGTGAGCTCTGTGTCTTCTGCTAAATAGTCCTATTATGTTCTGAAGGACCATGTCTTGATCTCATCACCCCAGAGCTGAAAGCCTTTTGTCTTGTAGATAGGTTGGACCAGTCTTTCTTAACGGGTACCAAATATCTGCTGGGGGCAGGGAGCTGCTTTCTATCTTTAAGACATGTTTCTTCTTTTATCATCCACTGATATATAATTTTCTGGCTTTTTAAATATTTCTCAAAGTATTTCATTCTTTTAAGAGAGGATGGTCCTAACTTGTACAAGATTTTTTCCATCTAAGTAGAGATAATGTGCATGATCCATAACTCAGGTAGGATTAGGATATCTGCTAATAAGTATCCAGATGAGTATTGGATGCCAGTGAAAGGGTATGGAAAACTTTTTGCTGTCATATTTTAATCATCTGGTTATCTTTCATTAATGAAGACAAATCTACATGTCCCAGGATAATGTTGCAAGATCCAATCAGGTTGATTATTGGGACCGCATACTGGAGCCCATCCCCATGGAACTTCTCTCTACCAAAATATGTATTTTGGGCGACTCTATGTGTCATATTTATGTGGTGTCTTCCTATTGGTTGATTGGTATATTAATGGCTGGTGATTAACCATTGTTTTCTTGTGCTGCCAAGTCCTTGGATCCTAAGTATGTGATAAATTAATGGTAAATCAGCACTCCTGTTGACTGATAAGGCTTCAATCATTTCCCTGGCTATCTTTGTATCTGCACAGCCAGCAGTCTTAGCAGCTGTGGAATTGAATGTATGTTTTTGTTCATTGCAATGTGAAGCTACCAATGAGTTTGAGTCTCCTTGCTGACCACTCACTTGTGTTCTTGTGTTCTGGTGATTAGCTTCCTCCCCATGTGTCCTATACAGTCAGAGGGACAATTTATGCAGGGGATTTAGTAGATTACATTAGACGTATCTTCCAACTCCAAGTGATTAGTGCAATGCATGATTATCCTTGATATTTTGCAACCCAGACAGGTCAATTCAACCTGGGTCACATACGTAAAGAAGCTAATTGCAGAAAATTGCTCTGGTCTGAACAAGAAAGCTTAACTGAGATCTTGAGATGAAATTTGAGGGCAAACAGGCTGAAAAAACAGCTTCTATCCCAGGGCAGTAACTATTGAATTCTATTGTATAGAATTGTTGGTGCAGTGTCAGGGGTTGGTATTAGTGTTGGTGTGGTGTTGGGGGTTTTCGGTTCAGTGTGTGGAGGGTGAAGGATGTGGGTTTGTGTTTATTTTCATGATCATGATGTGCACTGAAGATGGTACTTGACTTCGTTGTACAAGATGCAGTGACAATAAAGTAAACTAAACTAAAACTAAACTAAACTAAATGAGATCTTGAACTGGCTCTAATGGTGGTCAAATCTCTTGTGTATGCTTTTTAAAAAATGATTATTTGACACATTTAATAATTTTATTCTTTCTTGCTCTATGCTGCTCATTTCTTGTGAGATGGACAACCATATAAATTTTATGTATAAAAATAAATAAGTCCTTGATTTCAAACTTACAGAAAAGCTGCAGATACAAAACTAAAAGGAAACACTGGGTGGCCTTGATTTCATACTGACTTGCAATTCTGAACCACGTCATAACTGTGGGTTGATGAGAAACCACACAAAATGAGATGCAAAAGTCAGACAATTATGAAACATCTGTAACAAGCAGCCATAAAGAGATTGATTGAAAGGAATGGTTAGGAGAGAAATATCACCAAATATGACAATCCCCAATTGGCATTTTTGTTTTGTTTCTGTGTGTATTTTCTTTTTGGACACAAAGAACATTTCAAGGAACAAAAGTGTCTCTTCTTCTACAGTAGCTGGCTGTGATTTCATGTTGAGTCTGAGAAAAGAACTGTAAAAAGATTTGGAACCCCCTCTAATAGCTGAATTTATTCTAGATAAAGTATATGTGTATATCAAGTGAAAATGCAATTATTGTTCTAGATCGGTATTTCTCAACCTTAATAACAGTAAGACATGCATGTTCAACTTCTAGAATTTCCCTTGCTGGCTGGGGAATTCTTGGAGTTGAAGTGCACTCATCTTAAAATTGATAAAATTGAGAAAAACTGATCTAGATAAACTGAGCCACATGCAGAAACATTTCAGAAATGTGATTTTCTGATTAAAGATGTATCTTATTTTTTTCCCCAGAAGCTCTGGTTGAAAGTTCTTCTCAAGGGTAACTCCTAAAACCAAACTGTTTCTCCCTTTTTGAGAGCAGAATGGCAATGCATCTTTGCTTCAATTCATGCACATAAGCTTCTTTTACCTCTTTGTTAATGCTTAAATATGGCAGATTGCTCAAGTGCAGAGATGGGATTCTACCTGGTTGGTCCGGTTCTATAGAACCAGTTGTTATGATTCTGTGCAGTTCGGAGAACCAGCAAATTGCTCCATGGCTGGCTCCTCCCTTCCCTGCCGACTTACTCCTTACCTGGCATGCACACCATCCAACTTGCCATCTTTTGGTAAGTTGCTATTTTTCCTTCCCCACCCCCAGACCATCAGCAGTTCTGCTGTGCTGGGAGATTTAGATTAGCTAGAAAGCAGGAAATCATTGGATTTCTTGCTTTCAAGCTAATCTAAAAGCAGAGCTGAAGCTTTCTTAGGACTGAAGCTTCTATTTTTCAGTGCAGACTTTGGCGATAGATTGCAGAATGGTAGATCTCTGAGTGAATCTGTGATTCTGTGAGCAATTCAATCTGCCTGCCTGTTTTGCCTGATTTTGGGTAAAAGTTGCTTTTTTAAAAATAGAAAATTGTTCTCTTTTTTAAATAAAAGTTGCTCTCTTTTTTTTAAATGAAAAAAATTGTTCTCTTTTTTAAAATAAAAGTTGCTCTCTTTTTTTATAAAACAGTAATTATTTATATACACGGTGTGTTGTGCGTTAATTTTGTGAGTTTGCTTGCAAGCAAATTTTATATGACAGACTCAGACAATAGATTGCAGAAAGATAGATCTCTGAGTGAATCTGTGATTCTGTGAGCAACTCAATCTGCCTGCCTGCTTTGCCTGATTTTGGGTAAAAGTTGCTTTTTTTAAAACAAAAAATCCAATATTTCCATAAATATTTACAATATTTACATACAAGCCACACCGAGCCAATCATGTGACCACCAAGCCACACCCAGTCAGCAAGCCATACCCACCCAGTCATATGTCCACCAAGCCACACCCACAAGTTAGGCCAGGCCTATAAAACCGGTTACGAAATTTGAATCCCACCCCTCATGTGTGTCTCTCAGTGAATGTGCTGTGCTGCATCTGCTGTGTGAAAGGCAAGGTGTGGACGAAGAAAGTATCAACACATAGTTTTGTTTCAGCTTGTCTGGGAAGTTCAGTCATAATTTTGGAGAAGTTAATTTCTTCTGTAGTTTCCAACTCTGAAAAATACAGAATAGAATACAGAATAACAGAGGTGAAAGGGAACTTGGAGGTCTTCCAAAACCTTGTTAAGCTTTGGGATTTTGATTTATACTGTCACTACAATCGGAAGAAGGTTTAGCTCTTGCTAATGCCATACAAAAATGAAGGAAATTTCTTTTACATCAATCATTATATTCAGGAAAAATGGAAGGGAAGGAGGGGGGGAGTCAAAATGGCTTACGACTTCCTTTTTTTTACATGCATCAAATAGCACCATCTTGACTTTTTAGACATACAAATGGGAAGCCTGCTTAGCCATAAAACTAATAACTCACTTATCTACAGTAAACCAGCCTAATGATAAACATTCCAATTTTACAAACATTTATGACATCCATAGGATCTCTAAATAATACCATTCACATGAGGCAGACATTTTAAACAGATATTGGTTTGGCTAGCTTAAAAGATGCTATGAAAGTATGCTTGATTAAGTATGGCATTAATGCCTTCTTTGAAAAAAGTACCAACAACTACAGTAACAGCTGTTACCACCATAAATCGGCCAGTGGCCTTTATCCTTTGGGTGCTATTTTAGGGTTCATAACTAACTCTAAGAGTATTTTTTTTGTTGTTTTATTGTGCTGCTCGCATAATAAATATAAGCTCCAAGCTTGGGCATCATATGATGTTATACTGAGTCTTCTATTCCAACTTAATGGTGGCATCTGCTGGAGAAAGAAATGTTAAGCCAATCTGATTTAAGCACATGGTGATGGAGAATCCCACTACTGAGGTGGTGTTTTGGACAACTTTGGTGATGATTTTGTAGTTTTATCCCTGTTGTCTTCCAGCACAAAATCATTTGATCGCTCTCAGGAAATCTGTTGTATTCTCCAAATTTCCAGAAAAATGAGGCAAGGAAACCATTACAGATGTCCATTACTATTAAAAAAAAACACTGCATGTGACTCCTAGTGCTGTTCCTTAATGATGCAGTTCACAGTTCTGGAGAAAAGCCATGTGTCCACATTCAATCCTCATGAAACATTAACAGAGAAAAATGTGCTACAAGCAATAGAATTATGTCAGTGCCTTTAGAGACTCATGAAAAGGGCTTGTGTTCTGATTAGGAAGGAAGTCTAAAGGAAAGTTGGGCAATTATAGAACTGGGTAATTCAGGGTAGATGAAAAGGTCCTATTAGGTCATTAGCCTGATACAGAATTTTCTTCTGTTCATTTGTCCCTAATTGGTCAAATTTGGAACATTCCACATAAAAAGAACTCAATATGCTCTCAGAGAATGTGATTGTTGGAGCCAATAGAATAATGACCAATTCAAGTTCATGATGGTTGTATTCTACAACAAGTTGTATTCTACAACTTTCTGACGTAGACTGATCCTGGGACTTTCTGCAGGGGGTTTCATCTCAGGGATTTAATGTGTCATTTATACAAAAATTTTGCATTATCAACATGCTTCCTGTGATACCAATGTTAAGGGGAGGAGGAGGGTTTTTTACTTACTCACTTGCACATTGTAGCTAAAACTCTTCCTCCACTTCAAAATTAGCTAATCTGTTGACTTTATTATTTCCTCTCAAAGACTGAATAAACCTTCCTGTTCAGCTTTCTAGCTAATGACTCCCATTGTTTTCAGCAGCAAATGTTTTCTAGAACAATCCTGTAGATGAACCTTTTATTTTACTTACCATACTTATTAATACATTTTCATCTGTAGTCCATGGCATATTTAAAGCACAAGGATGTATGCTGCTTGACAAGAGGAAAAATGGATGGCTGTGCAGTGCTACATGCAAAATTAGTCCTGATACACAACACCATCATGTTAGAATGAATCATTTTATCGTTCCCAGAGGTTATGTGTAATTGAACTGTAAATATTCTGTGATTATTCCAATTGGCATTCAGCAACCTCTAAACTGAGTGCTTTCACTGCTAGCAAGAACATGAAGGAAAACACCCTATAATTCACATCTAAGTACCACTGAGAAATCATGTGATTATGTACTGAAGCAATTTCCAATTTCAGAAGCTCATTTCTGAAAAAAATTATACCTTGCTTTTTAATTGGGCCTTTGTTTTCTCACTTCCCTCCTGCCTTGTTGCCTGTCTGTCTGACAAGGCAATGGAGAAAGATAGATGGCTCAGATTCTGAGCTCCGCTTAATTTTAACCAAAATAAACTTTGGAATTGTATGGCCCTCATACTATGGCCTTAATCATGAAACATAACTTGATACATACCCTGCCCCCTATTCAACTATTTCAGTCCTTCTGAAACTGTAAATTTTAATTCAGCAGCAGGGAAAAATAATGAACACAAGTGGAAATACATTATATGATGTGTATTCAATTAATTGAATTTGATTTTAATTTAGTTTTGCTGACCCCACACACTTTTATGCACCATTATGTATAATGCTCAAAGGTCAAAGGCAGTTTTTCTGCTTTGTTATGCTTAATTATAGAGTGAGAGAACTTCTTAAAATCTCCTATTTTGGAAGAAGCTAGAAAACTATCAAACTTTGTTGGCCTTTTAATCAATAAATCCATTAAAAAATCTATTTTGGGGGACACTGGGAACCAAAACAAAATGGCAGTGGAAGTTAATCAGAACCCCTAGAAGGAGAAAGTTTTATTTGATTAATTTTGCTTGTATTCCGAAGTGCTGATTTTAGGCATGCATGTCTAGTTTGTTGTTGTTATTGTTATAATTTTTGGGAAGGGTAACAAATTATTATTTAAATATTGTTGTATTTTACAACTAGAGAGATGGAGGTTCTTCATAGAACAGCCATATATCTCCTTTAGGAAAGTGAACCAATGATATAACAGTGAGATATTTTTTCTAGATTTTTAGGATAATGTCATGATGTGTGAGATATTGTAGCTTCTCCAACTAAATCACCTTACAGTTGCGTGCCAGCAGTACAATGCAATGGAACTGAATTTGTCATTAACTCATTTATTTACCGATTTTTTTATTTAATCCTTTCAGATGCCACAATTTTTCTCCCCATTTCATGCCTGCTGACTGAGAAAATAAATCTGTGTAATGTCACAATGGTCAGATTAAGGGGGCTTGGTCTATCCACTTCCTTTCTTCTCCTGGGTAGTTCAAATCTGAAATGAAGGTAGGAGTTCCTAGAGAGAACTTGGTTTCACAAGATCTTTTTATGGCATAAGTCAACTAACTCCATGGTGAATTCATGAAATATAAGAGGACTTAGTTGGTTATGGGAACTATTTTAGCCCTAAACAAGGCCAGATTTGTTTGGGGCTACCAACATCTCCTCTGGGTTACTATAATGTATGTGAAATATCCCTTGAGGCAAAGAATGATGAAAAAGCCACAGTCAGGGCAATGGTCATATTAGAGATAGCTTAGAAGAAATGGGGGCATGGAAAACAGTTCAGAAAGACCCCTCCCTTTACTGGAAAGTAATAAGTAGGGAGAAATGTATTTTTAATCTTGTAAAATTCTGTGACAATAACTTGGCAATAGAGATAGTGTTAATAATCATGGTATCTTGTCTGAACTACTTCAAACAATTGACATTTACGTCAATGGGTCATTTGTATGAGTTGTATGATGCATTTACCACCCTCCAACACAGTTTAGCATGCAGCACACACAAGGCAATGTTATGGGATTTGCAGCCACAGATACCCTGCAAGTCTTTGATTTTTACTTCACTTTTTACTTGAGCTTGCATAACCTAAAGCACACTTTTGCAGGTGAATGAATCCTAGATTTTCCATAGGCCTCTTTACTCATGATAACAAGGTATAAGCTCCAAAGCTGGTTATAGTGTAGCTTTTAAATGTTCTCCACCCAAATTTATGGGCAGACGAGCTGCATGAACAATTCATTGAATTTGTGAGAGGAAGGAGAACATTTCTCGGTAGCCACAAAAATACATTTTATTGATTAGTCATCTGACCAAATCAAAAAGCTAAATAAACGGTACAAAGAAAACAGTAGGGTATATTTATGATAAATTGCCATCCCTGAAGTCAACTTTAATGCATTCAAGGTAGTTTACCCTCTTCAAAATAGTCTTTGATATAAAAATTGCTAAGGATATGCAGGCTTGTTCCCTACAAGAAATAATACCCAATCTTCTGAGTATCCTGATTTTTTTCCCCTCAATTTTCAAGGCATTAGGGTAGAAAATGGGAAACTATGAGCTCTAAGTCCTGCTTTAGCATAAAAACCAACTGGTTGATATTCGACTGCTCACTTTCTCTCAGTCCAACTCACCTCACAGGGTGGGGAAAATAGAAGGCAGAAGGTATGTTGGACATGACCACCATCTTGAGTTATTTGTAAAAATAATAAAGATAGGATATAAATAAATAAATGCTTTTTCTGCAGAATATAGTTTGCAATCAAATAAAATATATAATGTCATCAAACATCAATGTACCATGTTTACATATTCTTTCTTTTAATACAATTACATGGAATCTCCTATATCTTACCATGGGATCTTGCTGTTCAAAATATACTCTAGACATCATTTCTCAATCTTGGCAACTTAGTCTAATATATGGACTTCAATTCCCAGAATTCCCCAGCCATCATAGGGAAGTCCACAATTCTAAAGATACTAAGGTTGAGAATCACTGCTCTAGAGAAAGCTCTTCTAATATGCTGCAACATATTAGTTGTTAAATTCTTCTTAAAGAGGGAAATAGAATTATTCTTGAAAGAAGACCTTGTGGAAAAGTCATTGACAAGCAAGATGGTATAGCAGACAGTTGCTGTGAAGTGTGCTTGGATCAGACCACAGGAGGTGCAGTTCCAGATTGTCTCGGCCCAAAATTTCAAGCCTGGAGGCAAAGGGAATTCTATTTAGAGTGGAGTACTTTTTTTGAGAAATACCTCTGAACCCACTCAATTGTGTTAATGTCCGATATACAGTGCTTTCTTTTGCTTTTTTGGAGTCAAAGCTGAAGATTTACATTTTCTGTAGTTTTTGAATATCTTTCAGGTTATTACAAAAGGACTCCACATTGTTGCCACCCTATGTGGAAATAAAATTTAGTTGCTAGCCCAATTGGCTCATAAAATGGCCCTCTTCAGTTCTTTTGAGCAAACCCACTTGATCCAAGTAGCATCCAAGTAGCATTTCTAGTCATTTTGTCTGCCACTGTCAGTTTTAGTTCAAGGCTTCTGGCTGGCAACTCCTTTTGTAAACAAAAGATTGACAGGATGGTTCTTTCTCTGGCCCAGCAAGAATATGTTTATGTCCATATGGAACACATTCAGGAAATGAGTGGAAAGGAGAAGCAAAGAATCAACCATCAGGAGCTGTTAATTAGAGTTCAAGCATGTAAAAGACAAAAGCCTAATTCAGCCAAAGAACAAACAAGCTTGACATTTTACTGCTGAAAGGATTAGTGGGGAAGGGAGAGAAAAGGGAAAAAACCACAATATTTTGCTGTCATTTTTGTCTTCTGGTTTTTTTTTTAAACTCTATCTTATAAAGCAGTGATTCCTTTGTCTGGTAAAAATGCTAATGTTTTAAGAAGCTGAATATGCAATTCTGAATAATTTTAATCCAACATATTTCTGTATAGCCTTTATTAGTCAGGTTGGACTAAAAAGCAGAACTTCTAATCAAGATGTCATTTAAGTTCTAGTCCATGTAGCTGGGGGACATCATTTATACAAAATTGATTTGGGACATATGACTGGGAGAGGGTGGGGTGAGGTGAGGGATACTAACTTGTAAAGAACATCCTTATTAGAAAAAAAAATATTCGTTCACCAGATAGTGCATGTTTTAATTGACTATGTCATCTGCTATATCTTTCTTCTCTTGGGGATGATTTCAACTGTTGCAAATGTTTAAGGCAAATATTCAGCTGAAGATTCATTTGGAGATGAATCTCATCAAATCTCCAAATCCATTAGTTTTTCAATTAAAATCCTAAATTGTTTCAGACTGAACAGGGTATTTATAAAACAGAGTAGAACAGAACAGAATAGCAGGGTTGGAAGGAACTTTTGAGGTCTTCTAGTCCAACTACTTGCTCAAGCAGGAGACCCTATGCCACTGATGGCAAACCTATGGCACGCATGCAACAGGTGGCACACAGAGTCATTTGTGCTGGCATGTGAACTGTAGGCAAACTTACCTCACTGTGCATGCCCATGCCTCATAGCTGATTTTTCAGCTTGTTTGAGGCCTTTTTCAGTCTCCCAGAGGCTTCAGGAAGGCTTCTGCAGACTTTTCAACTAGGCCCATTTCATCACTTCCTGTTTTTTTCGAGATACCAGAAGTGATGAAGTGGGCCTAGTTTTTGTCCAGAAAAGACTGCAGAAGTTTTCCTGAAGCCTCTGGGAGGCCGAAAAAGGCCTCAAACCGGCCGAAAATCAGCTGTGAGGTGAAGTGCAGGTAAGGGGGCGGAGGGTGGGGATTGTGCATGCATGAGTAGGGGATGTTGGGTTTGTGTGCATTGGCTTCTGGGTGCTGGCACACGAGGGTGCAAGTGCACACACAATTTTTGGCACAGGAGCCCAAAAAGTTTAGCCACTACATCCTATACCAGTGATGGCTAACCTTTTCAGCACTGAGTGCCCAAAGCGTGCATGTGCAAACCCCCAAAATGCAATGAATGTGCATCCCACATGCATGTCCCCTGCTCCTATACCCCCTGTCCATGCACCCCACACCCCTTGCACATGCACACTCCCCAGCTTGCACCTTACCACCTTCCTGAAGACCAGCTGGCCAGTGGGAGGTGCACGTGCATGCATGGCAGAACTGAGCTGGGCGACGGCTTGCATGCCCACAGAGGGCTCTGCATTCCACCTTTGGCACATGTGCCATAGGTTCACCATCACAGCCCCATACCATTCCAGACAAGTGGCTGTCCAATATCTTCTGAAAAGCCTCCAATGATGGAGTGGCCACAGCTTCGGAAGGCACATTGGTTTTCTAAATAATTTTGGGGAAAAAAATCAAAATCAGTTCAAAGATGTGACAAGCTTTTGCACATGATCAAATGTACATTTTCCACACTGAGTTCAGAACAGGATCAATTTACCAAATGAGCTAAATGAAATGCATGCTAATTGGTTTGAACCTTGAAAAGAAGACTGATTTGCAGGCTGTTGAATAGTTTATAGGGGTTAGAAAAGAAGGAAATACTGTTTGTATAAGTAACAAATAAATATACTCTTTGTGAACAGATGTCATACATTTTCATAGTATGTTGAATGAATATTGGTATTTCTGGTTTAAACACATAAAGGATTGTATTTAGGTAAGGAAGAAGTTAATTTTTAATTTAGAAGCAGTCCTAGATATATTTCTCAGGAAGTTGCAGTGTATTTACTCAATTGGATTCAATGCACCTTGTTTGTGAGGAAATTCAGAGTTGATCTTTGTGTCAGGGAGAATGGTTGAAAGGAAAAAATAGATTAAATTTCTGATCAACCATAGTTTATGATGGATTAGGTAATATCAAATCATCCTCATTTAAACTGAGGCATAGAAGTTTTATTAATTGCAAATGGCCAGAAAAAATAAAGATAGAAGCAGAATTGTGATCTTGTCTGTTTTCTATCATTCTGAATTGTCCAAATTAGGAGGTAGGTTGGGTAAAGATTTAATGTTTAAAGTCTAAATCCAAAACTGAAATGCCTATAATTGTATTCCATTTATTCCCAAACTGAGCTCTGAAAAATTCTTCTTCTGTTGAACTTGACCTTTAATGTTTTGAACAAAAATAATGAAATGCTTTTATCAGAATCCCGAAGAATTACAATTATAACAAAAAGCAGCTGCAATTTTGATTAAAATCTAGTAAATGCTGATTTGTAGAGATTTTATTTGTCAAAGCAAATTATTTTATCATTTGACTGGAGCAGTATATTTATCACTGGTTTAATTTGCACACAATACCTAATGAATTATTCTTCTTTAGCAGCAGGAAATTTTGTCCTTTCCCTTGTGAATTAAGGCTAATAGTTACTTACCATACTTACATTACATATGTCCAATTCATTTTCCTAATTCTCCTCCATTTTCCATAAATGAATCTAAGAAAAGAAAAGGGAGAAATGTTCTGAGTATTGTTTTGGATTATGCAGATGCAAACACATCATCCAATATAGGACCAGATTTAAATCACATCTAGTATAAGACTTTAACAATGTAGTAATTTACCAGAAATGGAAGGATAACATCAAGCACTGACAACAGCATATGGAAAAAATGAGTCAGTCCACTGCATCTCTCTATATCCAGTTATGAAGAATTAAAATAGAATTGTTGTTCTTTTTTATTCCATGGGGGAAAAGACTGCTCATCAAGAAGAAAGCTAACAACTAGCCAGAAATGTCAAGGTTTTGGAGATCTTTATAATGAGCTGGTGAATCTCATTAGCAACATAAAATTATGTTCCGGTTTCTACAGGAGCCAATATAATTGCTATACTGACCCTCATTTCTATTGTAAAGAAATATTCCAGCATGTTTTCAGATTTGCTGTCCATCTCAACATTGAATTTAGTTTAATTTAGTAGTTGGAAGTCTGGTGATCTCCAGGATGGATTGGGTTCATATTCGAATCTGCTTTGCACATAACAGATAACAAATAATTGAGTTGGAAGGGACTTTGTAGGTCATCTAGTCCAACCCCCCCACCCAAATAGGAGACCCTACACCATTTCTAATAGATGGGAGTCCAATCTCTTCTTGAAAGTCTCAAGTGATGGTGCTCCCACAACTTCCGAGGGCAAGCTGTTCCATTGGTTGATTGTTCTCACTGTCAGAAAGTTTCTCCTTATTTCCAGGTTAAATCTTTCCTTGTTCAGTTTCCATCCATTATTCCTTGTCTACCAACAGGCGCTTTAGAAAATAGCTTGACCCCTTCCTCCTCTTTGTGGCAGCCCCTCAAATATTGGAAGACTGCTATCATGTCTCCCCTTGTCCTTCTTTTCACTAGAATAGCCATGCCCACTTCCTGTAACCATTCTTCATATGTTTTAGCCTCTGGTATGTTTTCGTGAAGTCAACAGGGAAGCTAGATGCACTTCACAACCATGTTACTAAACTAAATTGCAGTGATTCACTTAGCAACTGTGGCAAGAAAAGTAATAAAATGGAGGAAAACTGACTTCACAGCTATCTTGCTTAACAATGGAAATTTTTGGCCAAGTTGTGGTCACAACATGAGGACTTACCAGTATTTGGCCCAAAATAAGTGTATTCTGATAAATACAAGCACAGCGTTCCCAACAGATCTTCAGAGTTACAATGGAAGTAACTGGAAATGGAAAGAGGCCAAAGAGGTCAGAAGATTGAAACAACTCTGAAATCTGCCATTTGAGTTATGGAGATATGTATATATTGAGAGAAACCTGTTGAGATGAGTGACTATAGAAATAAAATAAATAGACCTTATGCCTTCTCTAAGAAGTTTGCTTCATGTCCTGTCCTAAAGCTTGTGGCTATATTTTTAGAAGTCCAGTACTCGCCCAAGAGGGACTCACACCAACTATTTTCCACTCCTTTGTGTTACGTTTTCCAGCAAAAGGAAAGAATAAGGAAGGAAAAATAGTAGGAATAAAAAAAAAATGCTTAGAACTTAGTAAGAGTAGGGAATTAAGATCTGGGAATAACCAAATGTCCCAAGGAGAGAATGGGATGTATAAAATGGAATCCTCGACTTATGACTATAATTGAGCCCCAATATTTTTTTGCTAAGCAAGAGATTTGCCCCATTTTACAACCTTTCTTGGTTGTAACTTAACATAATTGTTAAGTGAATCACTGCAGTTGTTAAATTAGTAACATGGTTGTTAAGTGAATCTGGTTTCCCCATTGGCTTTGCTTGTCAGAAGATCACAAAAGGGAATCACATGACCCTGGGACACTTCAACGGTCATAAATGTGAGTCAGTGGTCAAGCACCCGAATGTAAATCACGATGCTGCAAAGGTCATAAGTGTGAGAAAAGGTCGTAAGTCACTTTTTTTCAAGGCGGTTGTAACTTTGAACAGTCACTAAGTGAACTGTTGTAAGTTGAGGACTACCTATAAGTGGTAATGAATATGGATGGGGAAGACATGTACTGAAATCCATGGTGTAAAATAGAGACAGACAGAGAAATTCAAATGCCAATGGGGAAAAATAGTTTGCTTATCAGACCCAACATATTTTACATAAGGACTTTTTTAGCAAGAATTTTGAAATACCCATATCTATAAGACACCATATTTGTTTTGAGAATATGAAACTTTCTACACATACATTTTATCACCAACTATTCTGACAAGATGTATTTTCACCAGTATAAATACAGGCCTCCATATAGAGCATTGTAAAAAAAAAAAAAAGGTTTGTAGAATTAAAGCAATTTATTTTATTTTAATTGATGGCCGAATGAATGCATTTTAATCTTTCACTTTTACTGCTGACAATATGAATGTGCACAATTATTTTCCTGAGAGTTTACTTCTTCTTTTTTTGAAATTCTAATACAAGCAGGATATGTTAACCATTTATAAGATTTTGATACCTAAAACATCAAACACAATGCACTGGTGATTTTTCCAGCCTCTTGAATGTAAGTCATTGTAACCTAGTAGCAACTGAATTCATAATTTTGACCCATCTGTTGTATTGTAGGCTTCTTATTGTCGCAATAGTGCACGAGATAGGCCATACATGGAAAACTATCTCAAATTCTGGTCAACATGATACAAAAAAAGGATATTGAGGCTCTAGAAAGAGTGCGGAAAAGAGCAACAAAAATGATAAGGAACCTAGATGTTAGCTAGACTGTACAATACGTACAATGAACAGGAGATTTCTTGGTATCCGAAGCAGAATATCCAGATACAGTGAGTTTTGTTCCATATAGCATCTACCTTGTGTATGCTCCTCTTTCTGCTACATATTCAAAATGGATGGGGATTAATATGTGTGTGTATGTGTGTGTGTGTATGTGTGTGTGTGTGTATTTGTTTTCTTTAGTTTCATAGACGAACACAATACAGAAGCCTGATGATGGCAGATGAGATTCTGCTGAAACGTTGCTACAACTTTAAAAGCACA
>BHFT01037236.1:0-18001 GCA_004320025.1 Laticauda laticaudata
TGCACTAAATAAAAGAGCTGAAGTTACGCTGGTCTCCAGTCTCATTCTTCGCAAACACTACATGATATGTTGGATTTACATGAGAACTCCAAATCCAAATTGCATTTATGCTTGGCCTCTCCACAACGTCAGAGGAATCTATTGATTTAAGGACACTTCAGCTGAATCATCCCCAAGAAGCAGTTTTGCAAACTGGGAAGATTTTTGAGACTTGCAAAAAAAAGTTTGTAAACTTACAAATCAAATCAGGAGGCTATCAAACTCTATCAAACAGGCTTTTCTGTTGTTTCTGGCTTCATTAGAGATTGTGAATTATTGTGCAACTTTTCATATGTGGACATATTGAATGGGATGTTGTAGTCTGTGACATGACATGAGTACCTCATTAAAGTGACATTCTATCAACACCATTTGGTCCAAGCCAAATATTACTTTAAGCATGTTTTTTCTTAAATCTCAGCTTTGTATTATTTTTTGCTCATGGAACATTATGCTTTCATGTTTATCTTTCCAGTAAATCTGGGAGTTCATCTCAGCTTTGAACATGGGTTCAAGGCTGACCTGTACAGATGTCTCCTTGGTTCAAAGCCTACTTTTAAATTCTCCATTTTAAGGGCAATTTCAAATTTTAACAAGAAATGAAAGAATGCCAGATTATCATTTACACAACTCTTTCTGTTGCTCTGGGAGCACTCTCTTAAATCACAATTACCAAACCTAATATTATCATTATGCTGTGATGGAGAAAATATGTCAACTCTAAGTTAAAGCTATAAATAGTCTTGAAAAGTTTTAAAACAAAAAAGAACTCTCTCATCCCATAAAACCAAAAAGGGAAACAAACTACCTAGAATTCTTTGCAAAAGAGAGACACCAAAATCAACAAAAACAGCAACAATACAAACTGAACAAATGAAGGCATAGTGATGCCATGAAATATGTGGTTCCTTTGAAAAATACACCATTCATCTTTTAAACCTTTGAACCAGAGGTGGTATTCAGCAGGTTCTGATCAGTTCTGGAAAACCAGTAGCAGAAATTTTGAGTAGTTCAGAGAACTGGTAAATATCTCCTCTGACTGGCCCCACTCCCATCTATTCTCTGCCTCCCAAGTACCAGCTGATCAGCTGGGTCTTCTTTTGCTACCCTGCACAGGAGAATGGAGCTGGAAAGCAGGTTAGTGGGGTGGCAAGGCAATGGGATTTTGAAATAACCTTCCCCAAGGAGTGGGGAAGAAATGGAGATTTTACAGTATCCTTCCCCTGGAGTTGGGTGGGTAGGAAGATTTTATAGTATCCTTCCCCTGCCATGCCCACCAAGCCAAATCCACCAAGCCCCTCTATGCACACCAAGTCACGTCCACAGAACCGGTAGTAAAAAAAAATTGAATTCCACCACTGCTTTGAACTTTAACAAAAAAACATTCCTTTGCACAAGTTACACTCTGAAATTTGGTGTGAATAAATGAGGTCTTTTGAAGGTTCTCCTTGTCCTTAGTTTTCTTTAATTTATTCCCTAAATTAAATCTTCCCTTGCAGATTTATTCCCTAATCTGCAAGCATGAAGAACCTTCACTTTCCATCTTTGCTTCCTATATGTTAAATGGTCAGTGGGACCTACAGTAATCAGATAATTATGCATAGATGATAGATGGATAGATGGACAGATGGACAGATGGATAGATGGATAGGTGGACAGATGGATAGATGGATAGATGGATGATGGGTGGAAGGAAGGAAGGAAGGAAAATGAGAGAGAGAAAGAAAGAAAGAAAGGAAGAAAGAAAGAAAGAAAGAAAGAAAGAAAGAAAGAAAGAAAGAAAGAAAGAAAGAAAAAGAAATCAGAGGAAAAAGTCTTCAAAAATAAATGATACTCAGTACTTCTCTCTTGAAAGTCCTTAAGTAATTGTTTTACTCTCTGTAAGGAAAAATGCAGGAGAAAAATATATCATTCCTTGTTTCAGGAAAAAGATTTATGCAACTCTGTTTTTTACTATATTCACATGCTAAGTGACACGGGTCTTCCAATACTTAGGTGTTAGGGAGAAAGCAAGAAGAACCTAAAAGAAGGCAATGTATGTGGGCCAAAAGGTAAAGGATACAAGAATATTGGAAGGTAAAGGTGGCAGCGGACCATAAGGATCATATTTCACATATTCCATTTCAGAAAATGAAATATACCTGCCTGAAAGATTCTAATTTATAAAAAAAATGTCTTATTAATGCACCTACTTGTCTACCTCTATGTTATTACATATTTTACATATTAATAGCTAGTAGAAATGAATAGTCATTCCATGGATGAAAGCCAATTATAATGCAATACCCACAGATCAAATTATTTTTAACAGATTTAATGGAAGGGAGTCCTTTGATCATATGTACCCTGAAAATAACATCAAAAAATAAAAGCTATCAGTCTGATCCCATCCATCAGACAGACAAGTCCATCGATCACCTACTTTCCCACTCTTTCTTATTTCAGTTCCTAAATTTAGACTGCTTGAATATTGCCAGTGATTTCATAATAGCTTAACTTAAGATGCTTCTCTAGAAAGCTCTAGGACAATGGTTCTCAATCTTTTCTTCATCATGGATCCCCTTTAAATACCGTTTGTGACCATGGATCATGGCCACCAACCTTCAAGACATAAAGGTCCAGTCCCACTGCACTTACGGATGCAAAGAGGATGTAAAATTTTTAAAAAAGCTTGCCATCCGTTGGAAAACACTATGCATCCGTTGTGTACTCACTGCATACGTGTTTCACATGCTCTATCCGTCAAGCATCCGTCCACTGCAATTTCATCCGTGCAAGAAGTTTTGAGCTGCACAAAACTTTGTAAATGGATGAACTTTCCATCGTGTATGATGTAAATCCGCGACATACGAGCAACAAACGTTCTATGTCCGTTATCATCCGTTAAACATCCGTTGTATCCTCTCTGCATCCTCTGGGCATCCTCACAACTCACATCCGCTGCAGCTGAAAACAGAAAGAAGGAGGAAAGAAAAGGTAGTTAATAGCATGGAAATAGAAAGGATGCACAGTGAACGGTTTGCATCCAATATACATCCGCGCGGCATCCCCTTTCTTTCCTTTAGGCGTACGTGATGCATCCGCTTCATCCGCTATGCATCCACTTTGCAATTATCCCCCGTAGCCCCTTTGGAGGTGTCATCCGCTTCCATCCGCTTTAATCTGCTAGGCTTCCTATGAACATCCGTTTAACATCCCCACTACATACTACCCACGTCCGTTCTTTTCCATTCTGTTTATGCAAATTTTCACCACTTTTTGGAAGAGATGACAATGGATGGAGCCACCCCCGAAATTTTGCTCGTCTGCTGTGTCCTTTATGCATACGTTTTGCGTCCATTGGCCAGTAGGACCGGGCTTTCAAGCCTTCAGAAACCCTCTGTGATGACATCATGACTCCCCAGAACTCTGCAGACCAAAGGTTGAGAACCACTGCTCTAGGACATCTACATATGCATCCACTGTTGATCTGAGATATCTTCAACCCATAGATTTAATATGGTCTTTCCAATCAAATCAACTAATTTCAGGACTACAGGTAGTCTGAATGACAATGGGGACTGGAATTTTCATTGCTAAGTAAACAATTGTAAAAAGGTGTTGTAATGTGACCACACCACTTAGCTGCAACAGTCCCAACAAGTTCCTATTGCTGTTGTAATCCCAGGACTATATGAATTGTAAAGTGAGGTCCTCATGTGATCACATCTTGTGATTTTCTGCTGGCTTCCAACAAGCAAAGTCAGTGAAACCAGCAGGAAGCTACAAGTCCTGGGTGGCTCGCAAACCAGGTAGGTGAGTGCTATAAAGTGCTATGGTAAGTGACACCATATGAGTGTGGGTAGAGGAGGCAGTGCAGTATCCTACAAGGATGCATCTGGGGAAGAGGTTCCTATGGCAAGTGCAGCTGAGTAGGTATGCACTACAAAGTGCCAATGAGGCATGATGGGTGCTCTGTCTAGGTACTTGCAACAGACTATCAGAATCCTGTATTCTGTAGAAAGCTTCTTGTAAGAAAAAGTGACAGGAGCAACATACAGGAATGACTTGCAATTTTCTCTGCCAGCTTCCCTATTGATTTTGCTTGTGGAAAACTGGCAGGGAATGTCACAGATGGCAATCACATGACCATAGGATGTTGCAAACATTGCAGTTGCATGTCCAAGCCCTCAAATCCTGACCATGTGGCCATGGGATGTTGAGATGGCTGGAACTTCAAGAATAGGTCCAAAGAACAACTCCTTTAATAAATGTGAATGTGTGTAATGTCCACGTGTTTAGTGAACAGCTAATGCAGAGAACTTATTAACTGAACTGAAAACCTATGAGGGAAATGTTGTATTGGGAAAGTTAACATGACCCATCACTCAACTCTTTCTCACCTCTCTGTGGGGAAAGTTGGACAATTTCATGGCAAGAGGTTTGTGAAAAATACGGGCAGCTAAGATTAAAACTCAGAAAGGTTATTGATTTCCTGCACCATTGGTCATGAACATCATGGCTGGAAATAGAAATAACAATTTTGTGGAATTTTTGGATATGCTATCATTACTGTGCTGGCTGTTGAGAGGTATTGTGCCCCCTGAATGAGAGAATTTATGCAGGTGTATTCTCTGGACAATAAAGACTTTATGGATTTGTGTTTGATAACAAGAACTTGGTAAAGGGAAAAGGGCAATGAAAATAGAAAGGAGGGAAGAAAAGAGAGCCCCAACTTTTCAAAATATTGATTTTGAACAAAACTTCCCTTTGGCATTGAAGCTATTTAAATAGTTTTCTTTCACCTCATAGTGTTGATGGGGAGTGGAATTATAATGACAGTCAATGGAGAAGAAATGCTCTAAAGGAAGTGTGAGCGTGTATTACTTTCAAATTATATACTAAGAAATGGTTTTATCCCCAAAGAAACACAACATATTAGCTGTTAGCTGCAATTGTTACTAACTACAATTACTAACTGGCTCCTCTGCGTTCAGAGACAGCATAATTCTGAGGAACAGAGGCTGAGTGAGAAGTATGTTCTGCACTGTTTGCTTCTTGGCATCCATTTGGGGTCAGCAAAACTGCCAATTTTATTTTTGCTCTGTTTTTTGTTCTTAACTGCAAATCCAGCTTTTCCTTTGTGTCCCATCACTTTACAAATGTGACCCTCCATTTTACCCCCCCACCCCCTCAAAAAAGTTTGAAAAAAATGCGTTGGGTTTCTTATGAAAAAAAAGGTGTAAATTTTTCCAAAGTACGCTGAGATTGATATGTATTTTGAAACCTGGTGGGTACTTTAAAAAAAAAAAAGGTGATTTTGGGTCAACAAAAAATTCAGCACTTAACTACAGATCAGTTTATTTTATGATTTTTATCTGTGTGGCTTTCTTGGTAAAAATACTGAAGTGATTTACATTGCCTTCTCTTGCTCATATGAATTGACATCTTTGAATAGTCACAAAGGTGATTGTATGCTATGTCACTGGAATCTTCCTTATATTGTTGTTATTGCTCTACATAAATACCTATTTCCTTCAGATGGGCATGTAAGATAACTTTGGGATAACTTTTAGGCTGGGCATATAGACTGTTGGCACGAACACTCAGGTTTTTATGCTCAACCATCCAAAGTGTCTGTCCAGCAGTGTTAAGTGTTACATATAAATAAAATAAAAAGTAGATAAGCAAAGCATATTTAAAACAATTAAAATACCAGAAAGGGAAGGAAAGGGAAGGAAACAGGAACCCTTGGATTTCTAATTTCCCTCTTTAGATACATAGAGTAATTTTAAATATTTATAGTCATTTAGCCTCTCTTAGAAGTCAGACTGTAAATTATCCTATTTGTCATGCTGCATGATATTTATATGTGTGGGAATATTCTTGCTTAAATTTAGTTAACTTCTATTTTGTATGTATGCTACTTTTGCCATTGCTGTTCACTGTCCTAGTTTAAGTTTCCAATCTGATATTGTCAGAATTCTAACTTTCTTGACCCATTGGGCAAAATTTATTCTTGCTGCTGTAAGCATATCTCATGTTAAATTATTGTGCTTTTAATATGTCTACCACATGCATGTTTTGCTTCAAATATGCATTATTATACACAGTAATTTAAAGGATGTGGAGCTGTGGGTGAGTGTCTCTGTGTGTGTTTATTGCAAATTTATTATATATCACTAAGTTGGTGATGACTCTTAATAATCACAGTGCTATCACTAAGACTGATGATGTTACTTAGTTTGATGAGCCTCTTCTGTTGAGGTAATTCCCCGTTAAGGGAATGAGCGCATACAGGGAGATGTAGTGAGATTAGTGTTGAATAATACACACACAACACAGAGATACACTGCACAGTAAATGTAGGTTTTTACTTCCAAAAAACATTTAAGCACAGTCCAAGATAAGCAGTTCAAGTCATTCACAGGTAAAGCAGTCAGTGTTCGGTTCAGGGATAATCCAAATATCAAAGTCCAGTATCAAAAACAGTTCAGTAACAGACTTACATCAAATCCAGGAATAACAGTCAATACAGCAATGGCATCACTCTCCAGAAAACACCAGAACAGGAACTCACTGAGACACTTCCTGAGACTAAACAACCCAGGTTTCTAGCTCCATCTTATAACCGTTTGAGAAACCACACCCAATTACAGTTTTAGCATGCTCTTAAAGACATAGTATTAAAATGTCTCTCCTAGTTTATATATTTCCAATCCAAATAACTGTTAGGTGACTTACATTCCTAACATCTTCCTCAATATATAGTAAGGAACAGAGGTGGTGATATTCAGCAGGTTCTGACCAGTTCTGGAGAACCGGTCATGGAAATTTTGAGTAGTTTGGAGAACCAGCAAAAATCACCTCTGACTGGCCCTGCTCCCATCTACTCTCTGCCTCCTGAGTCCCAGCTGATTGGCTGGGTTTTCTTTTGTTGCCATGGACAGGAGAACAGAGCTGGAAAGCAGGGGGATGAGATGGGGAGGGAATGGGATTTTGCAGTAACCTTCCCCTGGAGTGGTGGGAATGGAGATTTTGCAGTATCTGTCCCCTGCCATGTTCACCAAGCCACATCATGCCCACCAAGCCACCTGCACAAAACTGGTAGTAAAAAAATTTGAATCCCACCACTGGTCAGGATATAGGCCAGGTAAATAAAAAGAGTATATACAGTCTTTGCTGACCTAGACTGTCTGTGTTGCCATGTACTGTTTGGATTGTGACTTGGTGTCCTATGTATAGCTTTCTATTGAAGACAATGTGGTGGGATTCCTATTCTTCTAAGGACATCCCAGTTTGCCATGGTCAACACAATGGAATGTCTTTCTATAATCAATAATGCATACCTTGACTTCCTTTTGGTATCTTTTAATTTTCCCAATTTCCTAGCAAACATCATCAATGTCTTATTTCTTTTCTAAGACCAATTTACACATGTTGACAACTGTTCAAAGTAGTTTTGGGACTCTAATCTGTGTTGATCCAACGTATATAACATAATAAAATTCATAAAAACTTGACAAGATAGATATGTAATCCAATTCATATACAAGCTCAAGAGATATATTTTTATACAACAATATGAATATTTCTCAGTCATTCATGAAATAAAAGGCTACATTTACAGACATGAGGATGGATAGCCTGATTAGTTAGGGCAAGACAACTCTTATCAACAGGGATGCACTGAGATAAATTCAAGAAGTTAACAACAACAACAACAACAACAACAACAACAACAGCAACAGCAACAGCAACAGCAATAGCAACCAATCAATCAATTGGGACAGGAGGGAGAAAGAGAGAGGTGAGGTTGAGAAAGTATCTAGATGCAAAAACAAAACCATGTAGGAAGAATAAATACTAACTGAATAATAATGAAATATCCTGGAACATGCATTTCTGGATTAAAAATATACTTTAATACATGGAAGCTGAGCTGAATAAGCTGTCTAGAAAGTCAATAGACAAGAAAATCCTCCAATCAGTAACGCTGAATTCTGATCCCCTTTGTATTATCTATCTGTAGTTTCTTCTGCATCTGCTCAGTTGAAATGAATGGGACTCATAGCATTTTGTGCAATTTCCTTTCAGGATAATAGAGCTGCTACGAAAGATGCTGATAGAAAATTACATTGGGAAATCACTTTTTAAGGAAATGGACTGAAAAGTAAATTTCCTATTCGGTTTATACATGCCAGAAGAAAGCAAAACTAATACTACAGCCCAGTAATAATACCTAGCAGTTATGCTCTGCATATTCAGAAAGCAATTTCCAAGAAAAGTAGTAATGAGATTCAGACACACATATTCTAGAGAGAATGAATGTTAACATAATCCCAGAAAACATTATTCTTTGCAGAAATAAAGGCAAAACCAGGTGCTTGCTATTTTAAAACAAAAACCTGCCACTGAAATCCACAACTGAATTGTATATTTGCCAAAGTACATTTAGCAGCAATGCATTTATTTAAACAACAACAACAATGAAGAATCAACTCTATTCTCTTTTCCCATGTATTTAAAGACACTGCCAATCAAACTTGAAAAGGTGTTGCAACCCATGTCAAGTTGTATTCCATTAGAAATAAGTTGATTGTGAGTGATAATTTAATGTAGATGCAGATTCACTGTCCCATGATTAAATGACAAAATATGATGCTGAATATGATCCTTCATTTCACTTCATAGTATGTACTTAAAATGTACCTGTTTAAAAGTACAGTCAATTGAAGTTGGTTCTATAATTCACCAGAATAAAGTATCTGCTTTCAGCAGCAGACACCAAGGTAAAGAAGAGACAGAAATTTATTGAAGAACATATTTTCCTGTCCTGCATTATAAAGGAGCATGGGTAGGTGAGGGCCAAAAAAAAATCTAAGTGACAAAATGTGCATGGTGAGATCATGATGTGAAACCTTGAAATAAGTACATGGCATCAGATGTCAGGATACAAGAATGACAGAATGAAGTTTGGGCTATGACATCACTATGTGTGTTTTCATTTGATGCAAACTTACTTTGCTGTGAATGTTTGTGCCCTCTATTTCCTAGACTGATCTGCTGTCCCCATTGTGAGAGATAAGATGCTTCACCAGCCATGTTGAAGTAAGATTCTACAACTCAGCCAGCCAGCTTTTGTACAAGAAATTGGATATTTCTGCTTGTGAATAGGGAGGGTTGGGTTATCTATCTATCTATCTATCTATCTATCTATCTATCTATCTATCTATCTATCTATCTATCTATCTATCTGTCTATCTGTCTATCTGTCTATCTGTCTATTTGTCTATCTGTCTATCTGTCTATCTGTCTATCTATCTATCCATCTATCCATCTATCCATCTATCCATCTATCCATCTATCCATCTATCCATCTATCCAACTATCCATCTATCCATCTATCCATCTATCCATCCATGCATCCATGCATCCATCCATCTATCTATCTATTTATCTATGTATCCATCACCTATCTTTCATCTATGAAATTGCAAAGCCCATGGAATAATAATGAACTCCTTGTATAAGTTCGGGATGGTGGAGGGAATGATTCTTATAAGAAACAAAGTATAGATGGCTACCATCTTATTGTCTCCAACCTGCATTAGAAATGAGCTCGAAGTTTGACCTTTTTGCTTCAGGAGCAAAATATTTTTAAGGCCAACAGTGTTTAGATCCCAGGATAGTTGATGTCAGTCAGCCTTAAGTAGTTCTTATTTACTCCAGACATCTCATTAGGCTGTGTGAATTGCAGGGTTTATTTATTTTTTCCAGGTAATGAATTCTTGGCTCTCTATCAATGCGGAAAAAAGAAAGTTACAAGCACCCTTTAATGAGATTAATTTGAACTCTAATTAGCAGCAATAGAAAACTCCAGAGTACTTGACAAAAATATCACTGAAATCATTAAGTAGTCATTACTAAAGTATGTAGAGGGGAAAAAAGCTGACTAAGGTGGCAACATGTTTCAGGGTAAAAATGAACATCGAGGAAGATAAAAAATCTGAATGTGTGAATTAGAAGAAATATGCTCCGAAGTTGTCTCTGGTAAAAGATGAAATTGCTAGAGAATCTATCTATCTATCTATCTATCTATCTATCTATCTATCTATCTATCTATCTATCTATCTATGTATCATCTATCATCTATCTATGTGGGATGGGAAAGGAGCAAGAGATATATGCAATATTTAGCACCTGAACATTTTGCACTGAACAAGAAGCCAACTTCATAGACCAGGTGTGTAAGGCTCCTCAGATCCTATATCCTTGCTATAAATATATGTGCTCTCTATAAAGCAGATGATGTCACCTGACCTCTAGAGAAGCATGTGCTCAGTCCCAGTACATATTGTTACTTGCTTGCCTGAACAATGAAGAAATCCATACTTGAAGGCAATAGCTGTCTCCATTTCTTTGTCTTTAATTTCAGTTTCACAAGGGCTAAATCTGATCCATAGAATATGTAGTACTTGCTCAAGGTTTATTGAAACAAATTAACTTTTGGAAAACCTGTTGTTTTGTCAAAGGAGAAACAATGCCATTCTGTTAACATTCTAGAATTGCTGTATAACTTCCATTAAAGCACCTTCGGATGAAAACAAAATGGATTGTATCCAGACTGAACTGTTCTTCAGTACACCCAGTGAATTAGTCTTCTGTCAGCAATGACTAATTCAGATCTCATTAATTTCAACAGCGATCTAGAAATATGACTAAATCTGGATCCAGCGTAACTCATTTTTATTTCCCATTATGTGCTGCATCACTATTTTATTTTTGCCTTTAGTTTATTTGTTAGTATCAATATAGCTAAACTCATAAGTAAATAACCATAACATTTAAAATGACATTAAAGTGGAAAAGTACTTTGCACTGTCAATTGATATATTGACACACGAATACAAATATATACATACACTACTGAATTAAGACCGATTTGGTTTGGACTACTTATTTCTGTGATGTTAATCCCCTTGTGATCTTGTTTATCTTATAAAATGCCTGAAAACAGACATGATCAAAAAGTTCCTAAGGGTAAAAATAGAACCACAACCCTGCACACCTCAATTTTCTATCTTTCTAGGGAGCAGAAAAATAATTGAACTCTTGTCTTTCAATTACATGGAAACAGATGAGGCCAGGCTAAGGGAGAGGCAGGAGAAAAGATAAGTGCTCTTATTTTGCTGGTCTGTCCTGCAGGATATCATAAAGAGGAATCTATTTATAAGCAACTTTCTTATTTTAATTTTTATCCACATCATTCATTCTGATAAGGATCTATACGAAGATTGCTTTGACATTACTAGCCAAATGTAGGTTTCAATTATTTTGGCCCTTCATAAGACATGCAGGAAAAATGAGTGTTATACTGGACATAGGATGGTAGGAATCTAAACAAGTATTCCATTGTTTTGGCTCATTAAGCCTGAAATGAGGAAGTACCCTGATTGGTTTTAAAGGTGTGCCATAGGCACTAAATGCCATAAGGTAGTTTAGTTTCTCTGCAAAATAAATATATGGATATTATCCCCCCAAAAGTAGCTGCTTAGAAATTAAAATCCATCTTCAGCATTTCAGACACATTTACAAATCTATGTTAATTCTAAGTTCTGAAGAAATTTAAGCCAGTATTTTGGTGTGCATATATAAGACACATATGAATGCATGAAAAACTGAGTTTCAGTTACCTGTGAACATTCCTTCCTGAGACCTACTTAAAATATTGTTCCTAACAGACGATAATCTTGACAATTTTGGGGCATGCATGCACATAATTAGATTGTATTCATTTTCAACTATATGGTACTTAGAAATGAGCAGCACTTGAACACCATCGGCAAATGACAAATTCACTATTGGTCAATTGCAAAATACTTGAAACAGTCCTGTGGCAATACCGTGTTTCTCACATAATAAGGCCAGGACTTTTTTTTTTTTTGACCCCTGAAAAAATGGCTAGGCCGTCTTTTCGGGGGTGATTTTATTTCCTCCCCCACCAACATCTGCCAATTGAAAGCTCCCTTGAAGACAGAGTCCCCAGCTGCTTCAGGGCGAGGCGTGGCTGCCCCTGTCCCCTCACCTTTAGGGCAGTCTCTTTCTGGCGATTGGAGCTCCCCAAGTGTGGTCAACAGTCACTTTGATTGGCTGGTAGAAGCGGCATGGGGCGAGCGCACACACACACTCCCCTCGCCACGAGGCTGCTTCTATCTGCCAATCGAAAGCTAGCTCCCTTGAGGACCCAGTCCCCAGTTGCTTCGGGGTGAGGCGTGGCTGCACCAGTCCCCTCGCCTTTAGGGCAGTCTCTTTCCAGCGATTGGAGCTCCCCAAGTGCGGTCAATAGTCACTTTGATTGGCCAGTAGAAGCGGCCTGGGGAGAACGCACACATACACTCCCCTCGCCGCGAGACCACTTCTATCTGCCGATTGAAAGCTAGCTCCCTTGAGGACACAGTCCCCAGCTGCTTCAGGGCGATGCGTGGCTGTCCCAGTCCCTTCACCTTTAGGGCAGTCTCTTTCCTGCAATGGAAGCTCCCCAAGTGCGGTCAACAGTCACTTCGATTGGCCGGTAGAAGAGGCCTGGGGCAAGCGCACACACACACTCCCCTCACTGAGAGGCCGCTTCTATCTGCTGATCGAAAGCTAGCTCCCTTGAGGACACAGTCCCCAGTTGCTTCGGGGCGAGGCGTGCCTATGCATCAGGTTCCCAACTGCAAACTCAATGCAATTGCAAGCTCAATGCAATGTACATATGCTGTTGTCAGAATAAATATCCAAGGACCCCAAGATTCCTGCTGCATTTCTGCTTCCTGAGCCAGCCACTCGTCTTCATTGCCTCAGATAGCCCATTCACTCCCCCCAGCCTTGATTTCCCATTGCAACCATTTGGATCGCAGGAGGGTTGCTAAAGAAGCCTTTGTCTTCATGCAGTTGGTAAATTACAAAAGAGTTGTTTATCATTAAGATCTGCTTTGTGATCAAAGGCAATGTGAAATGAGGACAGGGAGGGAAGAAGTAGCAGCTTGTGCTTAATCGAGTTTCTGAACCTGAAGGTCCCTTCTCTTCCGCCACCTCTCTCTTTTTACCTGGAGGGGGGTGTTGTCCCAAGACCCTTTGAGTTTATTCATTCATTTACGTTTCTCCAAGGGGCTTTTTTTTGGGGGGGGCGGCTATTGCTTAGTTAGGCGAGGGGGAAGTGTTCTTCCCTGCAAGGCAGCCAGCATCTCTCCCGGGCCCAGAGAAGTTTCCGTCCTCCCCACTGGAGGGAGGTGGGGTTCAGGGAAGTGTCCTGTTAATCATTAAAGCAATTTGAAAGACCACCCTTTAGGGGCCACCAGGATGATCTTCACCCAGCTCAGGCAAAAAACCCAGGATCCCCTCCACACCGCCCCTCCCTGCCCACCCATTCCGTGCCTCAAGTCAGAGATGGGGGGGGAGAAGCAAGCCTTGGATTCCCAGAATGCACCTGGGAGGGGGCTTGTCTAGGATGGAAACTAACAGGGTTGGGAACTGGGATGGAATCGCCAGGAGAGGATTTCCAAGGCTGCAGAGAGAAGTTAAAAGAGTGGGACAGGAGAAGAACAAAAGCTTCTTTAGGCAACCCTCCTGCGATCAAATGGTTGCCAGTGGAAATTGGGCAGGGGGGAATGGGCTATCTGAGGGGATGAAGAAGAGTGCTGGCTCAGGAAGCAGAAATGCAGTGGGAATCTTGGGGTCCTCGATATTTATTCTGACAACAGCATATGTACATTGCATTGAGCTTGCAGTTGCATTAGCTTGCAGTTGGAACCTGATGCATAGGCATCGCCCCCTGAAGCAGCTCGGGAAACTGTGTCCTCAAGGTGAGCTTTCAATTGGCAATAGAAGCGGCCTCTCAGTGAGGGTGTGTTGTGGGTGCGCTCACTCCGAGGCCACTTCTACTGGCCGATCGAAGTGGCTGGTGACTCTGCCTTCAAGAGAGCTTCAATCGGCTATCAGGGTTATTCTAGCCTAGGCTACCTCAGGGCACTCCTAAGGCAATTTCTTTCCCCCCCCCTTTCCCCCCCCCATTCTCTTCACCTTGTGTAGTTCTAGCGGAACGATGTGAGAAATGGCGGGGAAACACATGGTTTAACAGGCCTAAATTTAGGGCGGGGCTTAATTTCACCTCATGCCTAGAAATCATGCTGGGCCTTCCTATTGGTGGAGGCCGTATTGTTGGAGAAACACGGGACCTTTGTACTATCAAACAACAACATCTACTTATCCCAGATCCTTGGGGTTTTTGGGAGGAGCAAGAAGGAGAAGCATTTTTCATTAATTACAGGCAAAGTGTAGTTGATCATCATCAATGGGAAAATGTCACAGGTTTGCTAACAATAAACACTAAATTGATTTATTTTCATACAATATTGTCCCATTAGCTTAAGAATAGTTTATAACACATTAAATAACATTATTCAACATCTAATTTTCATTAAAATCAGATAAAACAATAAAAGACAACAATAAAACCTATATAACACATTTTCTAAAAATTGGAACTAGCCATATGAACAAAGTCCAAAAGTCAGCCATCACGCAGGAAACTTCTAAGTGAAAGAGCTTAAAATGAAATGCAATTCTGTGTCACAAATTTTGGAAAGGGCCATGTTTGGAAGGGCATCCATGGGATTGATGAAACAGTCCACAACTGTTTAATTAAAACATCATTCTTTATACATGAGTCAAGATTAGGATTTGGTTAGGCCTATACTGGTGAAAGCCTAACCCAATGTATCTGGAATTTTATATGTCAACAACGTCTTAAACTTGAAAAGGGATCAATAGGCAGGATATACCATATGTGCATAGCCAGATTCCCTAGACTAGGGGTGTCAAACTTGTGACCTGTGGGCTGGATGAGTCACATGCTGCCCATGCCCACCCCCAGTTTAGCAAAAGAGGAAAAAGTTACAATATGTCACATGGCGATGTGAGTTTGACTCCCCTGCCTTTGACAATATTTTAGGTTGCTAGATTCTGATACACCATCCTGCCCTTGCTTTATTCATGCCTCTGCGTCTTTTGGACCAAATATTACTGTCAACTCTTAAGCGAACCTGGCTATCTTGTGCTGCCCCATAGTTGCCACGAACTAGATAGGATGGGAACCAAGGTGTCAGTTAAAGGAAGAGAGGAGTGACCAAGAAGCCTGCCAGCTCCTTTCACTGGACAATGTGACTCAGAACATCTGGGGAGGGAAATATGTTAATTAGGGGAAAAACCACAGGAACTTTTTAGAGTTGGCTTTCAGTAGCTATGCTGACATGATTCTTTGAGGAATCTACCTGCCATGAAGTTCTAATTTTAGTAGATGCATTATTTGGAATGCTGACAATTACAACTATAATAATCTGGACACATGATGTCACTTCTTCCATCTAATCACAATTAATTAAGATGAGGAATGGCTTTACAAGGTCTCAGGAAATCCTGAGGTACTAGGGACTAATGCTGCAGCTAATCTGTGTGTGATCTAAAAGCTCTTTGTAAAATCTTTGTAAAACCGGACCTAGTATATTCTTGTTCCTTTCATGTTTGGCCCTTTCACCTTTGGCCCTTCTACAATAAAAGCCTGTTACTTAAAATAATAATAGCCACATATTTCTTTTATAGAACCTTTTCTTATCTCCAATTTACTTGAGGTAAAATTACTTATTCCCCTAAGTAGTGTGTACTTCTGTTTTCAGCTTTAAAAATCAATTGCCACAGGCAGAGAGTAATTAAACAAACTAATGAGATGTAATTTTAAATTACAACCTGACTTTTTCCCCAAACATCCTTTCAGTGAGCTTCAACTACTCCTTTCTGCATTGTTGCTTTTCATTGGGAGGGAGGGGGGTTGTCTCTTGGTCAGCTTCTTTCCGTTCCTTGTTTTCAATGACTTATTAGGAAATAATGAACTAAATATTAATAGGGATTTCTCAGAATTGTGGCAAGGTATTCCTTAAATGGAGAGCAGTTGGACATTAAAGCCACCATGGAATCAGCACACCAATATATGGAAGCTTTCCATACAAGAAATTGCTTTCCATAGTTAACTTCAGCAGCCAGGTTAATTGTATTCCATTCATTTAAGAGCACCATTGAAAAGGCTATAGAGTCATTTAAATGCATTACAGACCCTTCTATGCATTAACTTTTCAGGTGACTATACTAAAAGGCTCCTATGTGTAGATTATGCAATACTATGGTTAGTTATTCTGGTGGGAAAAAGTGAAACAGTTGGTAACTTTAAGAGGAAAAAGAGCAATAGCACTTAGACTTATACACTGCTTCATAGTGCTTCACAGTCCTCTCCACAGTGTCAGCCCTTTTGCGGAGTCAGCATATGAAGATCAATAGAGTATGGTATATATTTGTGATTATGTTAACCTGCAGTGATTAATTATTTAGTAGGTCAGAGCAAGATCCAAATTGGATTAATGTTTGGAGGTCACTGGGTAATATTGAGACAGACAATGGTTGAGTTTTGATGGTATATAGCCATCATAGGGTTGGTTTGATTTGATGAGTATACCATTTGAATCTGCCTTTGTGTTTTGATAGGCACATGGTGTTACATGTGTGAACCTTGCCAATTGCCTCTTGGCCAGCAAATCTCAAGACAAGCTATGACTTTGTGTGTTATACCCTCACAACATTCCTCAGAGGTGGTTATTGAAATCAGTTCAGCACGCTCACTGAACCGGTTGTGAAACCAAAAGATGCTCACCACTGAATATGTTGAACCACTTAGAGAGGGCTGTAAAGCAATATGGAGCAGTATACAATATACGTTTAAGTGCTATTGTTACATTTTCATTAATGCAATATATGTTTAAAGAGAAATAAATAAGAGGGCAGTTCTGTGAGCTGCACAGTAATAAAACCAATAATCAATAGAATAAAGAAACTGCTAATTGGAATAGTATTTTTTTTAATCATTCTTTAAGCAATTCTGAATCTTCTTGAGAAGGTTTGATAAGCTTACTCAAATGTCTTTTATTTTCCAATCAAATTTCTTTGGAGGTTTTGCAGAAGGCTCCATATTCACCTTGAATAATGCCACCTAAAGTTAAAAAAATGGTTATAGTTCAAAGAAAAATAAAGTGAAAAATGATATGACTTTTGACAAAAATAGGTAAAATTTCTTTGAAAAACACCATATAAATATAATTTTGATAAAATCTGATGAAAAATGCAAAGTTTATGTTTACTGCATTGGTTTTTCTTTTTCTTTTTGCTCAGAAATTGCAATAGATATGCACAGGCTCATTATTTGTATCTCTCTCTTTCTCTCCCTCTCTCTCTCTCCCTCCCTCTCTCTCTCTCTCTCTCTCTCTGTGTGTCTCACACACACNTCCCCCCCCTCTCTCAATCCTCCCTCTCAATATTTCTCTCTCTCCTTCTGTCTCTCTCTCTCCCTCCCTCTCTCTCTCTCTCTCAAATATATTTTTATTGTTTACAACTATAAATATCATACCCAGAGTGACCGTTCTGGCATCATTCTGCCCTACTTAAAAAAAAAAGATATTACTAAACCATTAACATTCATATTATTTGTACGCTATTCACAATCTGGGATCTATTTGTCTTAACTATTTTGTTTCTGACCTTCCCCTCTGAGCTGCCAGCTCTCCTTCCCCAGCCTTTTTGGGCCTATCTCGATATCTCGGACTGCAGCTCCCCTCATAGTTTACTTTGCTTTATTGTCCTTGCACCTCATACAACGAAATCAAACACCATCTTCACAAACACACATCCCTCACACTCCACACATTGAATTGAAACCCCCCCGATACTGCATTAATATTGCACTATGCAGTAGAATTCAAAAGAGCTCCTGCCCTGGGATAGAAGCTGTTTTTTCAGCCTATTTGCCCTTGTTTTTATTATTCTCCTGTACCGTCTGCCAGATGGTAATAGTTCAAAAAAAAAAGGGGGTTCCCAGGATGAGATGGATCTTTGAGGATGT
>BHFT01037239.1:0-18405 GCA_004320025.1 Laticauda laticaudata
TTGCTCACACAGCAAATACTCTTTCAGTTTCCAAACAGCCCTCAACTCTCTCACACACTGACAGGATGCTAGCCAGTTGAATACATTCAAGCGGATGCTGGTAAGCAGAGGCAGAAATTTTCTTTTTCTTATTTTCCTCCCCAAAAACTAAGCCTGATCACATAGTTTCATAGTGAAGCATGGGTACAGAGCTAGTAAATTCTATATGAAGTACCATAGGCAAGAGCCCATGGAATCAATAAGACAATTTTGGATGTGATTAAGCATGGATTTGCTGTCCAGAATGATCTATTTTACCATGCCATTTATATTATGAGCATGATTATAATGTGGATACTTTTGCATGGGAGTTTGACCTGCTCCCTCTCCAATCTGGGTCAGTTCACCCCCTTCCCTTGGGGAAACACTTTATTGATGGCAAATTTAATGCAAACACCGACTGGGTCTTGAACAATAAATAAAATACTAATAATAAAATAAAGCAGAATTATGTGAACTCTGACTTGAGTTCATTCAGACTTTCAGACCTCAATGTGTCATTATTTACCTTCTGATTGATATCTGATTATTATATACCTTCTGAATAATAAATATTAAAAACCTGAAGAACCTTCAGCTTTAAAATTAAACAAGAACTAGAACAAAAAGGTACTAGATATGAAAATAGGATGGAGGTGGGATTTCCTAATCAACTCCTGATATTGGAATGATGCTTCATCGCAATTACATAGTGTTATTCCCAGCGGTACTATCGGGAAAATGCTAACCACTTCTAAAAATTATTTCAAGTTTGATCAGGGCTCCGAGGATAAATATCCATCCACAGGCTGACCAGAGGTAGTATTCAGCCGGTTCAGACTGGTTCTCGCATACCTGTAGCAGCAATTTTGAGTAGTTTGGAGAACTGCAAATACCACTTCTGACTGGCCCCGCCCACCCCTGCCTTATCCTGTCCTATATTCCCTTGTTTTTTAGCTCAGCTGATTCATGTGGCCGCGCCTCAGCTGAGCTAAAAAGCAGCTTACCTCACCAGCGCTGGCAAAGGGTGTTTTTTCATTGCTGCACGCATGTGCAAAGTGAAGTGCTCTCTCATAGAACTGGTGGGAAAAAAATTGGAATCCCACTACTGATGCTGGCCAAGATGGCAGCTGTCACTACAGGACCAAAGCTCCATTCTGTTTTGACCGGCAACAAGCCACGTACGAGAGTTCATTTATTTTAGTTTTAGCTGTTCTGTGAAAAACCATCCCATGTGTCCGGAGCCAAGGATCAAGGCCAGATATTAAGTTGCAATTCAAAAGATTTATTGATCGAGCCTATACACAAGAATCTAGTCAAGTAAAATTCAATATTAATGTGATGACCCGGGGTGGGATACAAAAGCAGCAAAGCCACAAAAATAGGCGAAGTCCCTTTAATTCCTTCAGCTTGGCCTCCAAGGACCAATTATCATTGACTGGAGAAAAAACTCCCCCACAAACAGTTGCGAAAAGGAAGAACTTCCATTCAAACTCAAAATACATATAAATAGAAAAAAACAACAACACAAACCACACTGAAGCAATTAATGAGACAAGTCACGATAAGGGCTTGAAGACGTCCACAGATATCAAAATACACACACTGGGAAGGACGCCAGAGCTCAGATAAGAATGGACAGACTAGAATATTCATGCTTTGCTTCCAGCACTGGCCCATGCTCAGTTTGTCCTTTTAAACAGTCCTCACAGCTGCAGTCCATAAAGGGGATCAGGGCCCTTTCCTCCCCCATAAACCATGCCATTCACATTTCTCCCTTATCCGCTCCTCCCTGCGTGCCCTAGGATGAAGAGGGGATGGGCCTGGGTCTTCCTCTGAATGCCCAGGTGGCCTGTGCCGTTCCCCAGTTTCCTCCACAACCTCCGGAGCCACACTCCCACTCCCTGTTGGCTGTTCCTCCTCTCCCTCGGAGTCAGATTCTAACAGGGGCATAACAATTAAATTGTTGCCAGATAAGGGGCAACGGAATTCCAGAGGGGTTGGATTTAGATCGTTTATGGCAACGTAAGGATTCCAAACTGATGGCATGCTTAACTCCACTCACCCCGGCTCTCCTGCTCTTCTCCTACACATTGCATTTTATTTGTAGTACATTCTGGTCTACAGTTGTTCATTGCCAACTAGGGACAAACATGTCATGAAATATTTAGCCTGATGACTAAACTTTAATCCCTGGAGCCATTTTTTAGCCAGCTAGTCTCTAGATATCTGCATAAACATTGTTAGCATCCCAAACCAGCTGGAAGTTGCAGACAACTGCAGAAAATTGGCCCAAAAGGGGTTGAAAAAAATTATTCTACAGCTTGAAAAGTAACCAAATAGCATTCTTGTATATCCCTAACAATTTAAATTCCCTTGCAATGGTTCAGTAGTGAAGCAAAATTAATACCAGAGATTGACAAAAAGAAAAACAGAGCTAGCGCTGCTGTTTTTAGTTCAAGTCACCAGTACAGGAAAAGAAAGAAAGAACTCCATCTTCCACCACAAGGCAACATCTTTGTATATTTAGCATTTTTCAAGTCTTTTTCCCATGTCATTAATTTCCTGCCTTCACGGGAAACGTGACATCAGTGGAAATCTTGATATATGGCTGAAGAAAAGAAATATCGAACTGAAGTCGGATAGAATTTTTAAAAGGTTGCTGGATTCCCATTTCTTTTTTCTTTTTAACTGGAGAATGTTCCCAGCCAGGGGTATCCAAACTTGGCAACTTTAAGACTTGTGGACTTCAGTTCCCAAAATCCCACAGCCAGCCATGCTAAAGAGAGAGAGAGAGAGAGAGAGAGCAAGAGAGAGTATGTATAATTCTGTACGTACACTTGCTTGCAAAATTACTTCCTGAGCAAAACGACTTTTAAAATCCAGTTCGTTCAGTGTCATCAGGGCAACAGTTCTGGACAAACAAAGCAACACCTCACACTGTGAGGGTTGTGCAGTATTTCAGAGAGGCATTTCATCTCACAAAGCTTTGCTCGGAGTTCAGGTTCAAAAGAAACAGCTGAATCAGTAGAAAGTGGGGATTGAAGCCTTGCATTCGCTTCCGGAAATGCAAAGACCTCGTTAACGCTTGATGAGTTAAGAAAGAAAAAAGAAAAAGCACAAATGTACAAAACAGCTGTCTAAATGGAAGAGGCGGGATGTGATCTTCTTCCCAAGGCCCGCTTTGATGATCTGCATCAAAGCAGCGCTTCAGACTGGATTGCAGCCAATCGACGGGCCTGCTCTGGATCTGAGTCAGGATGGTTGCCTTGGAAGGAAGACAGCCGGGTCACTTCAGGGTGGCCATGCTCCAAGCATGACACCACCAAACCCTTTTGTTGTGATGTGCTAAAAGCATGCACACACATGCCAGCACCCACAATACAATGCGCCCAGCCCCCCCCCCATGCATACCTATTCAACACCCCCTGCCCTCTTACCCGCATTGTGCATGCATGTGCCTCCCAGCTGATTTTCAGCCCATTTCAGGCTTTTTTCAGCCTCCCAGAGGCTCAAGGGAAGCCTCTGCAAACTCGGGAGGCCGAAAAACGGGCCTTCCGAAAATACCAGAAGTGACAAAACCCATTTTTTGTCCTCCAAAGGCTGCAGAGGCTTCCCTCGAGCCTCCGGGAGGCTGACAAAGGCCTCAAACGGGCCAAAAATCAGCTGGAAGGTGCATGCATGCACAGTGCAGGTAAGTTTGCTGGGGCTTGCGTGCTCACGCAAATGTTCTGTGTGCCACCTGTGGCAGGCGTGCCATGGGTACCCCATCACAGCATTAGATGAAGCGAGATACCAGCGCACATAAGTGTAGTTTTTTTAATCATCGTCATCATCTTTATTTAACAACATAATCCCTTGCAGGGTGGAGTCTGGGCAACTGAATGGAGCTAGCAGAGTGTTTTTACTGGCCAGATGCCCTTCCTGTTGCCAATGCGGAGTTTTGTCTGGCAGATATAGTCTCATTGTGCCCAGAAAGAGGAATATCTGCCTCTACCTAGGATTGAACCCATAGCCTCCTGACTGTGAGGCGAGAGCTCCCCCTCTAAGCCCTCCTACCACTCCTAGTGTACATCTTTTAACAACATGTATTAATCTGAAAAGGTGCTATCTGTAATCCAAGGGTGCTTTTTCAAGAGGCAAGTGGACTTTCTGGTTTTTCTTCAAAAACATTTCACTTCTCATCCCAGGAGCTTCTTCAGCTCTGACAGAATAGCGGAGAAGGACTTATAGTCCTTGCAGACAGCTGGTTATTTGTGTCCTTTTAGAGAGGACGTTGAGGCTACTTGTAGGTTATCTGTGTCCTCAGGGTCACCCAAGTTGTGCAAATGGCTGCGAAGCCTTCTTGGGACTGTGGAAAGGACCTGCATTGTGGAGTTGTGCTTTCTGCAGGATGTTTCTGCCCTGTGTCATGAGAATCTCCACAGACACGTATGTGCTATCTTTTTTTAGGAATAAAATGGGACTGTATTATTCTCAGCCAATTATAGCCTTCCCATTGGCATCTCACTAGCCACAGTGGAAGCAAAACACAGGATGAGATACTCTGGTTTAGCACTTCAGGTGTTCAAAAGTAGTAGAAACTACTAAAAGTGGTATGATGACCCAGGGTGGGATACAAAAGCAACTAAGTCACAAAAAAAGATGAAGTCCCTTTAATTCCTTCAACTTGGCTTCAAAGGTCCAATTATCACTGACTGGAGAAAAAACTCCCCCACGAACAGCTGTGAAAAGGAAGAACTTCCCTTCAAATTCAAAATACATATAAATTATAAATAGAAAAAACAACACAAACCACACTGAAGCAACTAAAAAGACCAGGCAGGATAAGGGCTTGAAGACGTCCACAGATATCAAAATACACACACTGGGAAGGACCCCAGAACTCAGATAAGAACAGGCAGACTATAAATATTTTCACGCTTTACTTCCAGCAACTTTGCCATGCTCAGTTTGTCCTTTTAAACAGTCCTCACAGCTGCAGTCCATAAAGGGGATCAGGGCCCTTTCCTCCCCATAGACTATGCCATTCACATTTCTCCCTGATCTGCTCCTCCCTGCATGCCCTAGGATGAAGAGAGGATGGGCCTGGGTCTTTCTCTGAATGCCCCGGCGGCCTGTGCCCTTCCCCAGTTTTCTCCACAACCTCTGGAGCCACACTCCCACGCCCTGTCTGCTGTTCCTCCTCTCTCTCTCTCTCTCTCCCTCTCCGAGTCAGATTCTAACAGGGGCATGACAGGTAGTCCTAGATTTACAACAGTTCATTTAATCACTGTTTGAAGTTTACAACAACACTGAAAAAAGTGATCCATGACCATTTTTCACACTTAGAACCATTGCAGCATTCCCCATGGTCTCATGATCAACATTTAAATACTTGGCAACTGACTCATACTTATGACACTTGCTGTGTTCCAAGGTCACGTGATTCCCCTTTTGTGACCTTCTGACAAGCAAAGTCAGAATGGGGAAGCCAGATTCACTTAACAGCCGTGTTCCTAATTTAATAACTGCAGTGATTCACTTAATGACAGTGGCAAGAAAGCTTGTAAAATGGTGCAAAATCCACTGAATGAATTTCTCGCTTAGCAGTACAAATTTTTGGGTCAGTTGTGGTTGTAAGTGGAGGACTACTTGTACTCAAACGAATGCACTCTCACAACACAACTGGGTGTCCACTTAGCTTAATTTCCTCCCAAATATCATTTGAAGTCATATCACCCTTGACAGATTTAACATAGTTCCCTTTTCCATTTATTCAGAAGGAATCCCAGCAGATCGGATTCCCAGAAAAGCCTCAGATAATAGTGACATTTAATCAGAGTTTCAGAAATGATTTTTTTCTGCCTGGAACGGAAATCAACTTGGGATGGATTAAATTAGAACAGATTGCGGAATGGAAATTCCTGCTCCTTGGAATATTGCTTCAGGGCACACACGATACAGAGAGGTTATTTTCTATTGATATTTGGATACTCTACCCAGAGACTGTTGTCTTTTTATGTTCTTGGTCCGGGAAAAACAAACACAAACTGACAAAACTGCTCTAGAAAATATAGCACGGCATTTCCTGTGATGACCCCAAGGGATGTGGCACAAAGGCAACACAGTCAGATAATCAATAGGATTCCCTTTTTTATCTTCAACTTTTCCCCCAATGTCCTGGTTACCTTCTGGCTGGAGAAAAACTCTCCCAGGAACAGCCTTGGGCTGCAGAGAATCAAGTCCAAAACATGGTCAACAAAAACTGCAACTAAAAGTCCAATCAAGGCAAGATGAGGTAATTAGTTTGGCCGAGCAGGAGCAAGAATTCCAGACATGAAGGAATTGTAGTAACTCAACACAGTTGGGAAGACTCCAGGAGCACAGATAACCAAAGTCAACACAAGATAAACTCACGTTTGCTCCCAGCAGATGCCGCACTCAGCTTGCATTTCATTTAAACTCTCTTTCCAGGTGTGGCTAATGAAGGGAATCAGGGCCCTTTCCTCCCCCATAAGCCATGCAACCCCCATTGCTCTCTTCTCTGTTTCTCCCTGCATGCCCTGGGATGAAGAGGGAGTGGGCCTGGGTTTCCTTCTGAATTCTCTCTCCCTTGCTCTACCTCTCCCCTGCTCTGCCCAGCTGGACTTTGCCCTTCCCTAGTTTCCTCCACAGTCATGGGAGCCACACTTCCACTCCCTGTCAGCTGTTTGTCTTCCTCCTCAGATTCAGACTCTGACAGGGGCATGGCGATTTCCATAAGGGGCACATCTGCCTGGATTCTTCATCGGGATGTACCTGGAGTGTTTTTCAAGTTGGATGCAGCTGTAATTAATCTCCCAACTTGTCAGTAACTAGAAAGATACTTACTGAGTTCTGACTTTGGGAGTTGTACAATTCTGTGAACATCTTTTATATATATTGTCAAAATACACAAATAAATCTGTCCTGAAATGAGTTCATAAGTTTACTCCTGTCTCAGTTCACACAATTCTTTTCCAGGATATTGACTCTTCCAAACTCTCCAGATAATACCTTTGCATGGAAAACAAAGTACAAACTAAACTAACCAGCTGGGAGTTACAGGCATGTTGAATTAACCAGTCAACTAAATTAATTCAACAGGTAGGTTGCGTTGTCTTCTCCTGTTGTGGTAGCCCCAAAATATTGATGTTTTAGCCAATCACATTGCATAAAGAAGGAGAAAGAAAGAGGAAGATGAGATTTAAGGAGTCGTCACTACCTATTTTCCCATCAAAATGGCTTCTAAAAGACTCAGCGGTAATTATTATCCTACGGTTGGACTTAAGCATCGTACACAAAATTATCTGCTACAATGTCCTACCAGTCAATGAATACTTCAGCTTCAACCATAACAATACAAGAGCACACAACAGATACAAACTCAATGTTAACCACTCCAAACTCGATTGCAGAAAGTACGATTTCAGCAAGAAAGTGGTCAATGCTTGGAATGCACCACCTGTCTCAGTTGTCACATCCTCTAACCACCCCCCTCCTTTAACCTTCTTAAACAATCCACTATTGACCACCACCCCTTCCTAAGAGGTCTGTAAGGGGCGTGCATAAGTGCACCATCGTGCCTACCATCCCTGTCCTATTGTCCCCATTTATTTGTACCTATTTCCTGTATTCTTACTCATGTTTATACTTATACCTATTATCTTGTAAGCGATTGACAAATCAAATAAAGAAAGAAAGAAATATTGTATCAATAAGAACGTGACACAAGCTCATCTTGTTTGTTTAACTCACTGAAATTACCATATTCCTTACTCATTGTTACCATCTGTGAGTGGTTTTTGAGGACTTTTTTTTTCCTTTTTCAAAAAACATTTTCTCTGGGTTTTGCGTAATAGTTTCCCCACTAACAATATTCCGAGCCCGTCTCCCCTCTATATTTTTTCTGCTGGGAGATGATTCTTTTGTTCAACTCTTTGTCAAGAAGGAACGAGCCGGCCTCTGCTCCTGTCCCATCTGCAAAGTATTCCCAACACAATTGAAACCCAAGCCCAGGTTTTTCTGATTTTGAACCTCCACAAATGGAAGATTTCTCCGGCCTGGGGCTGGTTATAGACAGGGAGGCCTGAAATTCACCAAGAGAACCAGATCCCAATGGAGAGCTAATTCGGAAAATGCAAACCAGAGGTTGTCTCCTCCGCCTGAAATGTATCCCAGTTCCTGAGCTCCCTTTCTTCGAGGTTTTCCTTGGAGGTGAAATCACAAGCTCAGACGGTCCTCGACTTACGACCACAATTAAGCCCCAAATATCTGTTGCTAAGTGACACATTTGTTCAATGAATTTTGTCCCATTTTGCAACCTCTTGTTGTGGCCTCTCGGCCACTGGCACCTTGAGCAGTGAATCAGAGGAGGAGGAGGCGGCGGCGGCGTGGGAGTCAGGGCCAGCATCAGGGCATCCTGGGAGCTCTGAGGGGGAAGAGGGAATGGAGCTGGCACAGAGAGAGAGAGAGAGAGGCGGAGCCTGAGCCACCCGTCAGACCTCAGATGGAGAGTCAAGAGCCCCCAGGTCTGGAAGTGGCTGATGAGGAAGAGGAGGAACAGCTGGGCCCAGTGCCCGATGCACGGATGCACAGAAGGCAGAGGAGAGGAGAGCAGTGGAAATCTAGGGGCCAGTCCTTGGGATGGAAGAGCCACCGCTGCTAGTTAGCCCCACCCTAGCTCTGGGGATAAAAGGCAGGGGGTGGAGATGAATAGATGTGGCAGACAACTATTCATCTTCTGGCCAGATGGACTTGTTAGCCTGTGGTGAGAGAGAAATTTTTTGCCGGGGTTGCCAGGATTCCTAATAAAGGAATGATTTGAGTTTACGTCAGAGGGTTTGTCGTGTTTTTGGGGAGCTGGGTCAGAACACCACTCTTGTCACGCTGTTTGCAGGCTGGCAGGCTCATGTACATTGCATTGTAGTGCTGGAATGGGGATGAATTCTATCCCACCTGCTGTTTGGAATGGGTGTAGCCAGTGAGTCCCTGCAGTTGTTCAGTTAGTCGCATGGTTTTGTTAAGTGAATCTGGCTTTCCCCATTGATTTCGCTTGTCAGAAGGATGCAAAAGGGGATGATGTGACCCTGGGACACACGTCCAATGGTGGGAGTCAAAAAAAATGACCACCAGTTCTGTGGATGTGGCTTGGTGGTCATGACAGGGAAAGGATCCTGCAGAATCCCCCTTCTCTCCCCACCCCACTAACCTGCTTTCCAGCTCTGTTCTTCTGTGCAGGGCAACCAAAGGAGACCCAGACAATCAGCTGGGACTCAATGGGAGGCAGAGAATAGAGAGGGGTGGGGCCAGTCAGAGGTGGGATTGGTCGGTTCTCCGAACTACTCAAAGTTTCTGCTAGTGGTACTACACAACCAGTCCAAACCGGCTGAATCCCACCTCTGCACATGTCATAAATAGGAGTCAGCTGCCAAGCACCTGAGTTTTGATCCCATGATCATAGGGATGGTGCAACGGCGGTAAGCGCAAAAAATGATTACTTTTTTCTGTGCTGTCGTAACTGCACTAAATGAATGATTGTCAGTTGAGGATCATTGGTAGTCCTTCCTACTTCCTCTCTTAAAAGAAAACAGATACACAAGTGAGGAGCATCCTTGTCCATTTGGTTTTATAGGGCCTTGCCTGTGCTTTTGTAGATGCCTTCTTTTGGATAGACCAGGTAGTGGAATTCCTCCCATCCAAAAGTTAATTTTGTTTTTCTAACCAATTCTAACCAATTTCCTAACCAATTTAAAGCTGCTGGGTTGGGATCACTCAACACCCTATACCTGTGGAAGACTTTTTAAAGGCTCAACAACAACAACAACAACAAAGCAAATAAATTATTGTTCAAGCCTTAATTGTCTTTAGATCCAATGGTCCTGTTATCAAAAGCTAGCTCGGCTCTTTCCCAATAAATAACATTTTTATTTGCTACTTAGGGGGAAAAAAAAAACCTGGAAGGTGACTATGATGATAAATTCACAGGAATAATTCAAATCTTTCGTGACACCAGCTATTGTGATTGCAAGTATTTGAGTGTGCAATTTTTTTTTGTTTAAAAAAAAAGATTTTTTAAAAAATGAAATGACAACAAGAAAGACACAAAAAAATCTTCTAAATGTATTTGATTTTGATTAAAATCAAAAGAGGAGGTAGCACTTGACTGTACTTGGCTGGACTTAAAAATAAATAAGCAGGCTTGTAGTTGTTGATATTTGTGTAGGAGTCCATCAGCAGACAATCTCAAAATTGTAGATTGGAAAATATATATTTTTTTAAAATTCCAGAATAAGTCAACAGTAAACTATTTCTGCATTGACTGTATCAAAAAAAAAAAAAAAACCGCCAAGAGNTATCAAAAAAAAAAAAAAATCCGCCAAGAGACAAGCTGAAGCTAAAGGAAGCACAATTCATTTTTTTGACACTAACTGCATATGGGTCAAATAAACAGAGACATTATCTCTACATCCTTCCAGGAAAAAGTCACAGTTCCTCTGGAAGAAGAAATCTTTGCAAAATGGAAGAAAAAGATAAAGCCAGATTGGGACATATTCAACCTGAGCAGGGCTGGCAGGAAGGAAACTGAAGTGAGTGCTCAGTACATTTTGAAGGCGTGAAGATTTAAATGGAAAAACATTTGGTTGGTAGAAAACCATTTATTATAGCACGATGTATTGGAGAAGAAGACTGGTTAAACCCAGCCAGAAAGAAAAAAATGCATTGAATTTTCCACATGAGATGTTGCTTTTTCCAGTTCTGAATATACAATAGTGTCTGCTTCAAGTATGGAATAGAATAGGATAGAATAACAGAGGACCTTGTAGGTCATATAGTCCAACCCCTTGCCCAAGCAGGAGACCCTACACCATTTATTTATTTATTTATTTATTTTTATTTGTCAATTGCTTACAAGATAATAGGTATAAGTAAAAACATAGTTATGAAGACATGGATACATATGAGAAAAATAAAAAAAAATACAAAAGAAACAATAGGACAGGAACAGTAGGCATGATTGATGCGCTTATGCACGTCCCCTACAGACCTCTCAGGAAAGGGGTGAGGGCAATAGTAGACAGTCTAAGATTAAAGTTTTTGGGGTTTGGGGAAGAAACCACAGAGTCAGGTCGAGTATTCCAGACATTGACCACTCTGTTGCTGAAGTCGTATTTCCTGCAATTGAGTTTGGTGCGGTTAACCTTGAGTTTGTATCTATTGTTTGCTCTTGTGTTGTTATGGTTGAAGCTGAAGTATTCATTGAAAGGTAGGACATTGCAATGTATGATTTTATATACTATACTTAGATTGGACCAAAGGTGGTGTAGTTCTAGATTTTCTAGGTCTAGAATTTCAAGTCTGGTGGCATAAGGTATTCTGCAACAAGTAGAGGAGTGGAGAACTCTTCTTGTGAAATATTTCTGGACTTTCTCAACTGTGTTAATATCAGATACGTAATGCGGGTTCCAGGCTGATGAGCTGTATTCAAGTATTGGTCTAGCAAATATTTTGTATGCTCCAGTTAGTAGTGTAATATTACCAGAGAAAAAGCTACGTAAGATTAGGTTAAGAACTCTTAATGCCCTTCTGGCTATGTAGTGACAGTGGGCTCTAGCACTTAGATCATTTGACATGAGTACTCCAAGATCCTTGACAGAGTTTGGATCATCAGCAAGGTCTTGAGTATTTAGCCTGTATTTTATTTTATGATTTTTTTTGTCAATATGTAGGACAGAGCATTTATTTGTTGAGATTTGAATTCTCACAGTCTCTTCTTGAAAGCCTCCAGGGATGAAGCTCCCACAACTTCTGAAGGCAACTTCTGTTCCATGGGTGATCGTTCTCTCTGTTAGATTGTTCTCCTTATTTCTAAGTTGAATCTCTTGATCACTTTCCATCTGTTATTTCTTGTCTGGCCTTTGGGTGCTTTGGAAAATAAATTGACTCCCTCCTCTCTGTGGCAGCCCCTCAAGTACAAGGGAATGTCCATCTGGGCAATTTAGAGACTTGTGGACTTCAGCTGCCACAATTCATCAGGAGAATTGGCTGGGAAAGTCTACAGGTCTTAAAACTGCTGAGGTTGGACATCCCTGAACTACAGCCTTGCTCCAATCAGACCAAATCAGCAGTACTCAAGAAACAATCATCATCAGCCAACAAACAATCTACGGTATGTCCTCTCTTGCCTCTTCCTGCTTCTTCTGCTTCTTGCAAAACCTTCTTCAAATTCTTCCTTATCATTTCTTGTTCCTGTCATGCCCTTGTTGGAGTCTGATTACAAGGGAGAGGTGGAACAGCTGAGAGGGAGTGGGACTGTGGCTCCGGTGACTGTGGAGGAAATGGGGGAAAGGCACAGTCCGGCTGGGCATTCAGAGGAAGACCCAGGGCCACCCCCTCTTTATCCGAAGGAATGCAGGGAGGAATAGAGAAGGGAGCAATGTGGCTTATGGGTGAGAAAAGAGCCCTGATCCCTTTCATTAGTTGCAGCTGGGAGAACAGGAGATAAGAAGGGTGTTTGCACACAGCTCCTTGCTGGAAGCAAAGCATGCATTATCTTGGTTGAGGCTGATCTGGGTTTTGGTGTCCTTCCAACTGTGGATGCTGAGTTATCCTTTGAAAGTCTGCAAATTATCATCCTGGCTTGTCATGTTAATTACTTCAGTGTGGTTTGTGTTGTTTTTTTCCCCCTAATTATCTTTACTTTGGGTTTGCACTGCATTTCTGCCCTTCGTAGACTGTTTTTGGAACAGTTTGATATCCAGCCAAGGATAATTGGACAGTGGGGGTCAAGTGGGAGGCATTAAAGGGAATTTATTCTACTTTTGTGACTTTGTTATTTTTGTGTCACACCCCAAGTCATCACAGTTCCAGAATTGCTCTGAAGGGTTGAACTTGAAGGATCTTCCCAACAGTCTAAGCACAAGACTTACGTGGCTCCATCTCATACGAGGCTGAAAGTAACATGTAATATAGGATTATTCAACTCTATCCCATAGTGTCTTTGTCCAACCAAGGTCTAGTGAGGTCTTACGTACAAGTATAATTCTTCCATGACAAAGATCGATTTTGTGGCAAACCTGCTAGCAAGCTAAATAGAGAAGAAATGCTCCCAAAATCTGTAACTGAAATCCTGTTCCTGAGAGAAGGTTAATTCTGTTGAAATCCTCTTGAAACAAATCCATGATGTCATTTCATGATCCAGCCAGAGATCCTGGGGTCATGAATCGGAATAATACTTAGAATAAGGAAAGCACCAGAAGGAAAGGAACTGTTCAAGTAACGATAATGTTCATTTGTTTGGGAAGGCAACATGATGTGTGAAGGGTAAGGAAATGTGATGCCGAGGAAAATGGCAAAGATGATTAAATATTAGATTATAATTCTCATGTTAAGCCCAGAGCTCTGATTGTTATCGTTTTTCAATATTTTTTTCTCTCAAGAACCAAGTTTTTGTTCAGCTATCTTCTTGCTTTTCTTCCAGATAATACTTTGCTTTGCTTTTAGCTGGCTGTTCAATCTAATAGGACTCTGCATGTATTAACTTGACAATATATTTGGGCAAAGTCAATTGGGGGAGGGAAAGGCATTCATTGTGAACTTATGTGAACTTTTGGAGCTTTGCCATAATGTTTTCATTAGTAAAAGTAATCATATCAGGCAATAATGCTGTATATCACCTCTTTCATCCACTGTGAGGAGATTATTCTCCTTGTGGTACCAATGTTATAAAACAAGACATTCTGTTTTTCCCTCAGTCTCTGGATGGATTTATGTTCATTCATGCAAATAAGTATGTTCAGAATTTGGCTGATACAGGTAATTCTCAACATATGATTGTAATGGAGCCTACCCATTTATAGTCATGCTCTGTGATGGTCTTAAAACAGACCTGATTTTGTAAACCTTTTTTTTGCAATGGTGGTTTAAGCAAACGCAGTAGTCCTAACGTGAATGTTACAGTCATTAAGAGCAAATGTTATGGTCATTAAGCAAATCTGTTGTTTGCTCTGGGCAATTTTTTAGAACCAGAAAATAGAAACAAATGTTGGTTTTCAGCAAAAAAATGCATAAATCATGGACACTTGACCAACAGATGCTGAAAACAGGTATAAAAATGCAGGCTGATTATTCAACATTCAATATTACTTCATGTGACTTTGGAGGAATCGAGCCTTTGAAACATCAGAAGTGAGCCCTAGGGAGGCCCGTTATAAGTTTAAACAACTCCTGAGCAGCCAGTCTAAAGTAGAGGACTACCTCTACTAAAGAAACTATCTTTATAAAGATAGCATTATTTCTATGACTTCTATGGAGAGACGACGTGTCAACCAGAAGAATCTATGGGCTCTATTGTTGTTGTTGTTGTTTGTTGCAAAGTCATGTACAACCCATTGCGACCCCATGGACAACATTCCTCCAGGCCTTCCCGTCCTTTACCACCTTTTGGAGTCCAGTTAAGCTCACGCTGACTGCTTCAGGGACTCCATCCAGCCACCTCCTTCTCTGCCATCCCCTTCTTCTTCTTCTGCCCTCCATCTTTCCCAGCATTAGGCTCTTCTCCAGGGAGTCCTTCTTCCTTCTCATGAGGTGGCCCAAAGCCTTTGAGTTTCATCTTCAGGACCTGGCCTTCTAAAGAGCAGTCAGGGTTGATCTCCTCTAGGATTGACCTGTTGGATGGCCTTGCAGTCCAAGGGGCTAGCAGGAGTCTTCTCCAGCCCCAGAGTTCAAAGGCTTCCATTCTTTGGTGTTCAGCCTTTCTTAGAGTCCAACTTTCACAGCCATACACTGCAACTATAGGCTCTATAGGTCCTTTCAAAGTTGGAAAGTGGCCAGAATGCTCAAACTGACCTTTTGATGACCTGTTTTTTAGTACCCTTGGAGTGAGTCTCAAGTCAAGTATCCGATAAATTCCCTACATTGATTCCACCTTCATGCAGGGCCAAAACTTCAAAACATCTTCTCTCTCTAATTTTCCAGAACGAAGCCAGCCTTTGATGAGGTCTTTGGCTTCTGTTGTATTTGCCATTTGGCCATGGAGGAATTATTAATTCTTTAGCATATCAATGGCTTCTCTTTAATTAAAGGGCCCGACTGTAACGTGCAGGAAGATTTCACCCAATCGTCTTTAGTGTAATTTCTACACATGGAGCCTGTTGATTGCTGCTTATTACAGGCTAGCAAAATGCCTATAATGATGGGATGTAAAAGGGAGGGTGGGCTTCCTCTTTTGGACCACACACTGTTTCAGAATAAGTGGCACATTGTGCCCTCACAATGTCTCCTAATTCTATGAATCGAAAGATATGAGCAGCAATCTTTCTTTCCTTTCCTCCCCCTGCCTCTGAAACAGGATGGATGAAATGCTTGGGAGGAAAACCCAGCTCAGTTTCCATGGAGAAGAACCAGTTTGGGTGAGAGTGAAGGCACCAGGCTAGAAACCAGGTGCATGTGAGTTCTAGCTTACCTCAGACAAGAGAGCCAGCTGGGTGACTTTGGGCCAGTCCCTCACTCATAAAGATAAGGCCAAAAGACCTCGCTTAATCCATAGCTGTAGCACAACTGTCACACTAGCTGTATAACATATTTTGAATCTCTTTCAGCATGGAAACAATCTGTAGATATCATATGAGGAAAGAGATTGGAGCCAAACTTCACCGTATCCTGGTTAATCATTGACATGGAGAACTATTTGTTCTGAGAATGATCTTCCAGTTGTGGGATTCATGAGGAGAACCTTAATGGCTGGTTGATATTTCCTACTGAAATTAACCATCGTCCACAAGGACAAAGGAAAGGGCTCTGGGATAAGGATGCAAATATGGTTCAAGTTCAATGATACCTTCAATTCATCTACTTCCAGGCGTGGACCAAATGGATTCCAATGTACCTGTAGAGTTTCAAACTTACTGATTACGACTGGCTTCTCCAACTGAACTTTGGATCACATTATCCAGTGCACCGGATGAAGTAATTTCCATTGTCAAACTATTCTTTTGTGTGTGTGAGCGTGAAAAAGAGCCAGGATGTTGAACTCAGAAGCAAGGATGACGAAAGCAGGAGAAATAGGAAAGTAAAATGAGGGGAAAAAACAGTATTATGTGTACTCTCTTTGGGTACAGTTGGTGGATATGCAATTATCTATTTTTGACTGAGATAAATGGAGATAAATTAAGAGATAAATGGAGATAAATTAAGAGATAAATGCCTTGCAATCTTTTTTAAAGGCATGTATTTTTTAAAAAGGCTACTACAAAATCTAAATTTAACTAAAAACTCCCCAAAATGAGTTAGAAAATTATTTTATATATTGGGAAGAATAGTTCATGAAGCATGTACCTGAATGAATTTGGACTGGTTTAAATTGAACAATCCTGAAAATTTGCAGAACGGATGGGTTAAATCTGGTCCAAGAAAGAAAAAAAATGATATTTCTGTAGAATGCTGAGAAAATGCAACTATTCCAATGGTTCCTGAAATGTTAAAAAGAGATGGAAAGGAAGCAGATATTCTGTAATTGCTTGTAAGGAAGGAAATCCTGTGGTTGGGCCAAAACAATTAGAATCAGGAAATAATAATTCTATTCTTACATTAATCCAAGCATCCTCTATGATTCTAATCAAGGAACAATAGGCAGATGCCTCCAGCTTGTTTATAAAGCATTAAATTAACGCCTGGCTTAACTGCTATGTTCAAGAAACAGAAGTAAGAGCATGTTTTAAAGAGGAAATCCATTATTGTGATGTGTATCTCAATTTTTTTCTTTAAAACAACCCATCTGGTTTAGGGGTGGAAACATATTTCATCAGATATAAAAATGAATTCAATAGGAGAACAGTACCAGCATAAAAATACAGTTTAAAAACCACCGTGATAGATAGATAAACAGACAGATAGATAGATGATGGATGGATACATGATGGATGGATGGATGGATAGATAATGGATGGGTGGACAGACAGACAGACAGACAGATGATGGATGGATGGATGGATAGATAAATGGGTGGATGGATGGATAGATGGACAGACGGATAGATAGATGATGGATGGATGGATAGATATGTAGATAATGGATGGATAGATAAATAAATGATGGATGGATGGATGGATGGATGGATGAATAGATGATGGATGGATGGATGAATAGATGATGGATGGATGGATGGATGGATGGATGGATGGATAGATAGATGATGGGTGGGTGGGTGGATGAGTGGATGGATAGATAGATAGATGGATAGATAGATAGATAGATAGATAGATAGATAGATACAATAACTTTATTGTCGTTTTGGCATACACATACCAATTGGCATACATTAAAATGAAATTTCATTGCATACAGTTTTCAAAGGGTCACCATCTCCAATATAAAACTACATAACCCTGGCAAAATAAACAAATAAATTGTGCATATGCCCACATATGACACTGAGAACGATTGAAGACCCTAATTTTTAAAGAGGTCACTTGCACAGAACTAGCTTGGAAGTAACTAGGACATGGACAGTGGGTCTGTAGCTATCGAACTAACAAACATTAGGAAAGACACTTTTGCATTCCACCAAGCTTGGTATTCAAGGGAAGTAGATAACAGAGGATCAGGGATTATCTATAACCAATCCCTATCTTCCTACAGAGACAATAAGACACTGCCTTGCACAAGTTGCCTATCTCCTAAGTAAAGAATAATTGGGTAAATCGTTGTATTTATTCCCAGCAACAATTCAGCTGGGAAAGAATGTAAGGAGGTCCAGACTGGGTCAGTATTTTGATATGAGACTCCCTGAAGATTGAGTGGCTTGATGATAGACTGGGAAGTAAACAACAACAACAAAATCAATGGACAAAACTCCACAACACAGAAACAAGAAACCACTTCAATCTCCAAGCCAAGAAAACCCCATGGACATTTTCTGAGAGTCAACCTCAATCTTCATCCACACAGCTTGGTCAGACAAGACAGGTGGGAATTTAATAATTCGAGTCCTAATCAAGGATCGAAGAAGGATGAAGGCGGCCTCTAAGAACAGAGGCAGTTCCAAGTGGAATGGGTTTTTTGGTTTTGTTTTTTGGTAGAATTAAGTGTGTTCTTGCTGGACAAATTCAATATTTCCAGATATTGAGGAAGTCCTTTGGGTATCGCTCCAAGGGCTTCCATCATGATTGGTATAACAATTGTTCTGTTGTGGAAATGAACGACTCGAGACCCAGTGATACTTCAGCTCTTTTATTTGTCTCTCTGTGACCGCTCTGTAGCGGAGCCGTGGCAGCCTCTTTTATAGCGGCTGCTCGCGGCTCGCGCCCAATGAAGGCTCTTTAAAATTCCCGCCATCAGGCGGACCAATCAAAATGAACCATTCAAATATTCAAATATATAACACCCCTC
>BHFT01037240.1:0-51278 GCA_004320025.1 Laticauda laticaudata
AATAATAATAATAATAATAATAATAATAATAATAATAATAATAATAATAATAATAATAATAATATAGGAAATACTCTGAATGCTCTGAGGGTCATTTTGAAAAATCCTTTCTTAGTGAGCCCCTAGAAGCCAAGAGGAACATATGTGCCCAATTTCAAGTTTGTAGGCTTTACGGTTCTGGAGAGTTTGTGATGATGCATTAGTGCTTTTTCACTTTTATTTATATAGATTCCTTGTATTGACTCTTGTGATTTTTATACACTTGTACAAAACAACAGCCTGGCATATAAGCAGATATTCTGGCGTTGGCCAGGTGGCAAAACTAAGCAAAACCTTTGTACAGGAGCAAGATACATCACAATTCTTTTAAGGACAAGGAACAATTAAATGATGCAAGCTAAATTTTCTATTTTACTGATGAAACAAAATAAATTGTTTTGTCCATTTTCCCCTGTTACGTTCATGGAACATTAAGGTAGTTCCTGACTTATGACCATTTGTTTATAGCAACCCTTTGTAGTTGCAATGACTATAAAATGACTTACAGCCTGTCCTCACACTTAAAGGCCATCATAGCTGGGGGGGGCGTCACATGATCAAATTTTGGATGCAACTTGTGTATTTACAATGGTTGCAGTATCCTGAGGTCAATTATTGTTTTTTGCGATCTTCCCACCATAAAGCTTTCCCATGAAGTCAATTGGGGAGGTCAGATTCGCTTAATGACCTCAGGATTCACTTAAGAGCGACGGGGATTTGCTCAACCAGCATGGCAAAAAAGAAAAGGTCATAAAATCAGGTGTGTCTGATTGAGCAACCGCCTTGCTTAACAACAGAAAACCTGATTCCGTTTGCAGGTGTAAGTTGAAGGCTGCCTGTATTAGTTGTCTTCTAAATTGGAATTATAAAATTATAAAAGTGGGTTTTCCCCAGTTATTCTCTTCACGTTGAACTGGGAGCATTCCTGCCCTCTGTATAGATTGCTGTGGAAGATATTCAGCTCAGAGACACAAGGGGAAAAAGAATACGCCCCCTGGTTCTAAAACTTTAAAAAGTTTTTTAATACTTTTATTATCTTCTACTAGCTTAAAAGGAGAAAAGGCATTAAAAGGTCATCTTGAAAGTATATTAATTCCTGAATAATATTGATTCTTAATTGATCAACAATTTTGTTAATATGTTGCTTTTATTTTTTTTCTCTCTCTCTTCTCTCTTTCTCCTTTTTTCCCTTGTTACCATTGGTAACTACACGAGAGGAAAAGCAAGACAGAAAACAAGTGGAATTATTCAAGCTTTCAGGTTTCCCACCCTCCGACGATGATCTGTTTGCAGGTATGATCCATTCAATATTTATAATTGCTTGGCAATTATATCATGCACAAAAACGGATCTCTGGCAAGGAAGAAGGCCTGTTTGTCAGGCCTCAAAAGTTGCTGATGGGCTCCTTTTGTACGGCGGGTGAACCCTTGCCAAGGCGGCTGGCTAAGATCAGTCAGGGAATTGCACTGCATTAAGAGCGGGTCCGGATGCAAAGGGAGAAAGCTATATATCGCCCCACCTAAGTTTCCTTGAACATCACACAACATATTGTTTTCTGAATGTGAAGCTTCAGGGGAACAGACGACTCTTAGGGAGCATTTTCATGAAAGAAATCAGCAGCATCGGGTCCCCAAATAATCAAATTACAAACATCCTCTGTGTGTGCGCATGTGCGTGTGTGTGTGTGAGAGAGAGAGACAGAGAAAGAGACTGAAAGACAGAGAGGGAGACACAAAGAGATAGATAGAGAGAACTCTTTTGATTTTTGACTCCTTAACTGAGCAAAGGTGATGATTGACATCAGTCTTTTTTCAAAATTGGCAACTTGAAGACAGTGAACTTCAACTCCCACAGATTCCCCAACCAGGGGATTTCTGAGAGTTGAAGTCCACACATCTTAAACTGTGGATTGGCTGACAACACTGTGTTAGTGAATTCTAGCTATTAACTACTAGGAGTTTCCCATTTCTTTAAAACAAACCCCCCAAGGCGATGGATGAAACTTTCTCAGTCCAGGTTGTTTTTCTCTGTAAAAACACACTTAAAAAAAGAAAAAAAGTTTAGACCATTAGGTGGAATCTTCCTGGCACAAATAATTCTGGGCATAGTTCACCACTCCTCAAATACTACAATTCTGGTGGGTTGTTGTTCTGCTGAGTTGCTGTTTTTTCCAGAAGTAAAGTAGAGCTGTGACATTTTGTTGATTTGGGTTCCCTAGTTCTACAAAATACAAAGTGGCTTAACATATATGGTAGTTTTCCAGAAATGAATTCAGGGCCCAGCAAAGATGAGCCTGCAATTTATCTGGTCACACTGAAAAGTCCACTCGGTTATTTTAAGAGAAGGGAAATGATTTATGGAGGTGCTCAACGAATGAGAATAAGGGTTGATTTCCTTTATCAAAAAAATTCCACAGCGTGTCAAAGCCAAGGGCACCTTTTGTGGAATAATTTAAGATCCCCGAGTTTGCTTTTCACAACATTCTGCTGCAGCCTCCAAACCATAATCAAATCAAATGGGAGTACAAGTATTTTCTCTAAGATAGTGAAGAGTCCCTGGATTTTTTACATAAGTCTGCACATTTCCAAATCTTGCCTCAATGCCCAGCCTTCTCCTTCAAAAGGAGGGGATTTTCTCAAGGCAACAATCCTGCTGTTGTGTGGTCTTTCTGGAGAACATTCTCTCTAGGATTCTTCAATGTCATCTTTTAGGCATCTGGTTATAATAGATTACTTATTAAAAGGTATGCTGGGGTAGTTTTTTTTAAAATTACTTCTTGTAATAGCTAATTGTCCCTTCCTTCCTCCACTTCCCTCCCTCTCTCCCTTTCCTTCCTTCCTTTCCTTCCTCCATCCTTCCTTCCTTCCTTTCTTCCTTCCCACCCTCTCTTTTTACCTTCTTTCCTTCCCTCTCTTCCTTCTCACCCTCCCCTCCCCTTTCTTCCTTTGATGTCTTTGGAATAAGCACTTGTAAGAAATGTGGACTTGGGCATTTGTATAAATAAAAAGAGAGATCTAAATATTTTACATAAAATAATCCCCATAATATTCCACAGAAACTGGAAAGGTTTATCTTCCAGATGTTGCTAAGCTACAGATCTTAGCAGCTTGCGCAGCAGTGGGCAATTCTGGCAGCTTTTGTGCACCAAAACGGTGCACAAAATGGGTGGTATGTTCCCTACGCCCCTTTGGAAGAAAGGTGCACTGGTTGTGTGTATCTGATGGAAGATGGGTCAAAGCTGAAGGGCACAGAAGTTGGAGTCTTCCTCTGCACCCCATTCAAGCTGTTGCTCACCAAAACCAAAACTGTCAATTTTTGCCTGTGTGGTTGCTAAGCACATCTGAACTTTTTGAGATCATGTTATGGGCACACTCTCCCACAAGCGATTGCCAGGCTCACAAAATACTGATTTACCACCCAAATCCCCATTTGTATTTCACGTTGTGTTTCCTGGGCAAGTAGAAACACTCCCAGGGAAAACACCGCCCTGCCCTGCAGCCCTCTTGTCTTCATCCAGGGGAAAGAGAGCGCTCAGAGCAGTTCTGGCAATACATTTAGTTTTAATGAAAGAAATTAAATGCTGATGGGTGCCAAGGAAAATGGTTGAGGAAGAATCCGTGCCCAGAAGGACCCGTCACCTGCCAGTAGCTCTGTTACTCAGCTCTCACCTTGGAGTCCTGCCTCTTCCTGTACAGTGACACCCACGGCCCCTGGTTAGAACAGAACGGAACAGAACACTTTATTTGGCCACGTGTGACTGGACACACAAGGAATTTGTCTCAGTGTTGACAGGGACTGCCAGAAGCGCCATGCTGTGGTTACATGATGTTCAATTCCATTCAGAATAAAACTGGAAGGGACCCTGGAGGTCTCCTAGTCCAGCCCCCTGCTTAAGCAGGAGACCAGATACCATTCCAGACAAATGGCTGCCCAGTCTCTTCTTAAAAACCTCCAGGGATATAAAAATCTACAACTTCTAAAGGCAAGTCCTTCCACTGGTTCATTGTCCTCACTGTTAGGAAGTTTCTGCTTCGTTCCGGGTTGCTTCTCTCCTTGGTTAGTTTCTATCTGTTGCTTCTTGTCTTGCTTTTTGGTGCTTTAGAAAATAGGTTGATCTCCTCTTCTTTGTGGCAGCCCCCCAAATATTTTAAGTCTCTTATCAAGTCACCATAGTCCTCCTTTTCACGAAACTACCCATACCCAATTCCTGCAACCATTTTAGCCTCCAAGCCTTTAATCATCTCAGTTGCTCTTTTCAGCACTTTCCCCAAAATCTTAACCTCTTTTTTGTAAAGTCCAAAACTGGATGCAGGATTCCAAGTATGGCCTTACTAAGGCTTTATGCCAAACTTTATAACTGCACCATTTGGTGTCAGAAATTCCAGTAAGCTGAGATGATTACTTATAATGGGTGCTAATAACAGGCTGAGCAGCAAATGACAAGATTTTCAAAACAGTGCCATTATTTTTCTGTCATTGATCCTATGTAAAGCATCTCTCCATGTAGTAAGAATTCAACTCACTTCTCTTTCATCTTCTTACTTTTCTTTTTCATTTGAGTCCAAATGACTTGTTTGTTTTCTGTGGTCAGTGAACTTTTGCGGAAAACAGATCTTCAGAATAGACAGAAAGCTAGTTTGGTTATTTTAACCACATCTCCCCCACAGCCCCCAATAAACCCAAAACATATAAGGGAAGAGGGAAATGACAAAAACAACACTTTGACACTAAGTGAAAACTCTGACCCCCCTTTTTAAAAATTCATGTTTTATTTTGCAGTTTTCCTTTCACACCATACATATTTTATGGATAATGTATTGACTGGATCAATGTCCTTTTTAAACAATGCTAACAATAATAATACAAATAAGTATACACAATCCTAGTCTTCCAACTACAGCAATACTATTCTCTCTTTATGATTCTTTATTATTTTTCTCCATTAATTCATTTAAACATAAACATTTCTTTGCACCATGTATTTGTTATCCCCAAGTCACTAATATTTTAATATTTTAAAAATTACTCATTATTCCACCACAATTTCAATACTCCAAATATCTAGGACTACCAATAAGGCCAAATATTAACTAAATTTAATTAAACTCTGCTCCTTCTTGTGTATGTGGGTGCAACATGACAATGAGCACCATGTCATGATGGCATCTCTCTGCTTTGGACGTTGGACCTCAAGAGGGATAACTCTTTAAATCGATCTGCCTCATGCTTGTGGGATCCAGCGATCCTTAATCTGGCAGGCGCAGCCAATTTTTAATCCGTTGCAGCCACCAGGTCTGAAAAATTTGAAGCTTTTTCTATTACTCCCACCTTCATCCGTGGGAGGTTTTCTTTTCTTTTTTTTTTGCACATAATGAGCAGCTCCAGCCAGATGTGGCAGGATGTGTTTTTTTTTTAAATCTTGATTGCTCTCTGGATCTGGGAAAGCAAAACCTACAAGCTTCTCTGTGAGGTCCTTTCCAGTAGGAGGTATTGTGTTGGAAAAAAGAGGCGTTGCTGGATGGTTCCTCTTAAACGGTTTAAATAATGTGGAGTTTACAAGAGGCATTTAGCTCCCTTTCCTGTAATTGCAAAGTATTCTGTGCAATCAGACCCTTTTTAATCATTTGGCACATGCCTGTGGGAGACCACTTTGAATTTTATTGCAAGGGGTGTTTTTCCCCCCAGATGTTTTTTATTTCAGTTTCCAGCAATATTTATCTCTCTTTTTCCCCTACCTCCCACATGCTGGAAGTCTTGGATTTTTCCTTACACAGTTGGTCACTTTGTCTATGGAGATTCTCCATCCTCCTTTACACTCCTTGCAGACAGCTGGTCATTTGCATCCTTTTTAGAGGGTCGTTGGGGCCGCTTGAAGGTTTATCTGTGTTCTCGGGGTCACCTGAGTGGTGCAAACGGGTGTGGAGCCTTCTTGGAACTGCTACAAGGAGTGTGTTGTGGAGCTGTGCTTTCTGCAGGATGTTTTTCTGCCCTGTGTCCCTTCCCTTCAGGCGCAGGCCGTTGGGGACGACTCTGTGTTCACACACGTGTGTCCGTTCAAAGGGTGTTCATAGCTAAATGGCCACGGAGATTTTCAGTCATCCTTGTGATGGTGGTCCCAAAGGTGCTTTCTCAAGAGGCACCTGGACTTTCTTTTTTTTTTCAAGAAACAAACAAAGTGGCCTCAACGTCTCTCTAAAAGGAAGCAAATGACTAGTTTTCTGCAATGAGTATAAATCCTTCCATTCCCCACCATTCAGTCAGAGCTGAAGAAGCTTCTTGGGTGAGAAGCAAAACTTCTTTAAAAAAAACAACAAGGAAGTCCACTTAAAATCTCGTGTCCAGTTTTCTTACACTGAATCTGTAAGAACCTGCACATAAACAGGAACCATAGATGCAAATGCAGTGATGCTCTGATTAAGGAAAAGGGGGAAAAGTTGTTTCCTCTAATTCCTTTAATTGCTGAGTTGAAGAGGCTGTCTTCTTCCATTTGCAGAGATTTGTATAATCTTTTCTTTTATGTATACTGAGAGTATTTACATCAAGACAAATTCCTTGCATGTCCAACCACACTTGGCCAATAAAGAATTCTATTCTGTCCTGTTCTATTCTATTCTATTCTAATTATCGATCTATGATGAACTTATGGTGTAAATATTTTGAAGAATAAGTATCCCTCTTATTCCAGGCCCTGGTCTAAATTTAGTTTGGAAGTCCCAAAATGGGAAGAAACTCAAGTGATCCCCACCCAAAAAAATGGAAATCTAGCTTTATATACATTTATATAGATGATACTTCAACAAACTTGTGTTTAATTGTGTCTGATGACTGAGAAATATGGTTATTTCCCAAATCTTTGTATTTGAATTTCCTCTGCTTGTACAATATTTATTTATTTGTTTGAGTTTCTCTGAGTGAAACTATGCCAACCTGGCCTTTGAACAAGGAAGGACAATATTTTCAGAATGGTGAATATGCTTGAGGGATACTGGACTAAAACATAGAATGATAGGGCTAAAAGGGACCAGGGAGGTTTTCTAGTCTAACCACCTGATGAAGTAGGAGATTATTCTTTAAGAGATATGTAGTTTGTTAGGACAGAACTGGAACATTTTATGGCATGAGATATTGTGGAAGACTGTGGAATTGTCTCTCTGTCATGACCCTGTCAGAGTCTGAATCCGAGGAGGAAGACAAACAGCTGTCAGGGAGTGGGAGTGTGGCTCCGTTGGCTGTGGAGAAAACTGGGAAAGGGCAAAGTCCGGCTGGGCAGAGCAGGGAAGAGGTAGAGCAAGGGAGAGGGAATTCAGAGGAAGACTCAGGCCCATACCCTCTTCATCCTCGGGCACACAGGGAACAGACAAGAGAGCAATGCGGGTTGCATGGCCTACGGGGGAGCAAAGGGCCCTGATTCCCTTCATTAGCTGGGAAGAGACTTTAAAAGAAATGCATGCTGAGTGCGGCAGCTGCTGGGAGCAAACATGAGTTTATCTTGTGTTGACTTTGCCTATCTTTGCTCTTAGTGTCTTCCCAACTGTGTTGAGTTATTGCCATGCCTTCATGTCTAGAATTCCTTCTCACACGGTGCCAGACTAATGACCTCATTTTGCCTTAATTGGACTTATAGATACAGTTTTTGTTGACCACGTTTTGGACTTGATTCTCTGCAGCCAAAGGCTGTTCCTGGGAGAGTTTTTCTCCAGCCCAGAAGGCAACCAGGACATTGGGGGCAAAATTGGAGCTAATAGAAGGACTCCTACTGATTATCTGACTGGGTTGCATTTGTGCCACGTCCCTTTGGGTCAACTCACTCCCCTTGGACTGGATTCAAATCTTTTTTTGAAGCCCATCAAAAAAACTTTGAGTAAGAGCTTGTCTTTCGAGGCAGAGGGTTAGACTAGAAGACCTCCAAGGTAGGTCAAAAAAACCTTGAGTAAGAGCTTGTCTTTCGAGGCAGAGGGGTAGACTAGAAGACCTCTGTTATTCTCAATTCTGACCCAAACCACTTTGTGGACAAGTTTAAATGCTGTGCTAACTCTCCAGAGAACAGAAGCTAAAAGTTTCACCAAACCCAATCTCATTGCAGTGATTTATAAGCGAGGGTGATCATATTGGCCTCCAATGTTATCCATACGCATTCCCATGCAACCATTTGCTTTGCAACATCTCAAGAACATCAGTAGACCAGGTACTTCAATCCCCATAAAGCATTCCTCGTTGCTGTTTTCCTTGCTAGCAATTACTGGGAAATATAAAATCTCTTTGCAGAATGTTGTCTCTAATGTAAGTGCATGGAGAGAATATTAAGCCAGGGCTCATAAAACAGTGGTAGCGTTTGGAAAAAGGGGATTGCATCCTCAGTGGCTTCAGCTGAGCTGTCCGAATAATTTTACTGATAAAATGTATTTGCTTATCTCCTGATTAAATGACCTTTTCATTGTGCTCCTGATTTATTTTTCTCTGTTGAGGCAATCGGTTTTCCATCTCCTCCTCTGAAAGGGAAAAGTAGGACATAAACCCAAGAAAGGGACTTTTAGTGAAATAGGTAAAGGCTTTTTTTATTTACAAGAGGTTGCTGATTATTGGCAGATGCAAAATTGCTTTTGAAATTTTGTTTTGATTTATAGATATCTAGCCCTGTAAAATGATAGTTTCCCTCCCCCTTCATCTGAGAGACAGGTGCATCCAATGGTTCTTCCTCTTCAGCTAACACAGGTTAGTCCTCGACTTACGACTACAGTTGAGCCCAACATTTCTGTTGCTAACTGAGGCATCTGTTAAGTGGGTTTTGCCCCATTTTACTATCTTTCCTGCCACAGTTGTTAAGTGAATCCTTGCAATTGTTAAGTTAGTAACACGGCCATTAAGTGAGTTACAGCTTCCCCATTGACTTTGCTTTTCAGGAGGTCACAAAAGGGGATCATGTGACCCCGGGATGCTGCCACCGTCATAAATATGAATCACTTGCCAAGTGTCTGAATGTTGATCACGTGACCACAGGGATCCTGTAACGGTCGCAAGTGTGAAAAATGGTCGTAAGTCCCTGTTTTCAGTTGTGTTGTAGAGTCAGGAAATGAACTGTTATTAAGTTGAATATAGAATCGCTTCCTAACACCAACATAATCCATCAATTCCAAAGCTTGAAGTAGGATGATGCTAAGGAGAGTAACAGAATAACAGAGTTGGAAGGGACCTCAGAGGTCTTCTAGTCCAGCCCCTGCTCAGGCAAGAAACCCCATACCAGTTCAGACAAATCCTTGCCCAGTGTCTTCTTAAAACTTCCACTGTTGGAGTGTGATGACCCGGAGTGTAACACAAACGTAATAAAATCCAAAACATAAATAAATGTCCTTTAATGCCTCCAACTTGGCCCCACTGTTCAATAATTCTCAGTTGGAGATAAAACATACTCAAAAATAGTCTTCAGACGAAAGCAATACAGTCCGAACTCAATGAGCAGATAGAGGTGAAATAAAAAACCAAAACAAGCTACATTGAAGGAATTTCCACAACGGACCAGGATAAGTAATTACCAACTTCAAGGAGATAACAAGGTACAGTCTGTTGGAAGAATACCAACTTCAGCCCAGAATAAACACGCTTTGCTTCTGGCAACGCCATGTTTTAACCATCTCTCTTATATATTATTCTCCCCAGCTGCAACCAATGAGGGGGATCATGGCCGCTTCCTCTCTCATAAGCCAAGTTGTTCCCTTCTCCGTTCCTCCCTGCATGTCCTAGGATGAAGAGGGGATGGGCCTGGGTCCTCCTCTGACTGTCCAGCTGGCCTCTTCCCTTCCCCGGCCTCCTCCACAACCTCCGGAGGTACACCAACACTCCCTGTTGGCTGTTCCTCCTCTCCCTCAGAGTCCGACTCTAACAGGGGCATGACATGGAGCTTCCACAACTTCTGGAGGCAACTCGTTGAGAGGTGATTCTACCACCTGCCAATGTTCCTTCCATGCACACGACCCAGGCGTGACCATTTCCACTGCATCTGGCAACCTTTCATGATTGACTTTGATGGTCTCACTTTGAATCCCGAGGGAGGGAAATGTCCTTAATGGACTTCCCTTGGCTTAAATCCACCCACTGATCTATTTTGGGGACGCTTGTTCCTTGACATGGAGAACTATTTGTGATGTCCTGAGCTTGTAGTAGACTTACAACAAAAAATGAAAGTTAGGTAATCATGGTTGCAGAGATTAATCATATCCGCAAGCAGCGCATGGGTGGCCTCCTGGGCTCGGAGAGGGTTTTTTGCCGGACACCTGAGTGTTTCTCTTTCTTACACTTATAGGAATCTTCCTCAGGCCATTCAGTAGTAGGGGATAATTGCACCAGGCATGAAAGATTAGGTCAGGTTTCAAATGAGGCTACAGCAGCAGATGCTTTCCAGTGATGGCTTTCATGCAGGTTGCCAGCTATCTCCACTGAGGCAGGCGAGAACATTTGGTGGGATGCTAAGATTTGAAGGGCTGTCAGAAGAGACACCTAAAGTTCCAGGAAGGCCTTTTCCCTGTCAGCTAAGAACATGAACAAAGACAGACAGAGTTAAGATAGATAATGTTAAATAGATGGATGGATGGGTACGTAGACAGATAGAGGAATATGATATAGTGAGGCAATAGCACTTAGACTTATATACTGCTTTATAGTGCTTCACAGCCCTTTCTGGGTGGTTTACAAAGTCAACCTATTGCCCCCAATAATTTGGGTCTTCATTTTACCCACCTCGGAAGGATGGGAGGTTGAGTCAACCTGGAGCCTGGTGGGATTTGAACTGCCAAATTGTGGGCAGATGGCAGTCAGCAGAAGTAGCCTGCAGTACTGCACTCTAACCATTGTGCCACAGAGGCTCCTAATATAGATTAATGATAGAGATGATATAGATGAGGGAGAGAGATACATTGGATAGATAGATAGATAGATAGATAGATAGATAGATAGATAGATAGATAGATAGATAGATAGATAGATAGATAGATAGATAGAGATAAAGTTAGATGGTCAGNATAGATAGATAGATAGATAGATAATATTACATCTTAGCTGACAGATTTTACAATTAAAAGATAACTGTGGAGTCCTGGTGCTTTCTGAACTTGGCCATGTGCTTGCAGAAATTCCGTTACATTTTGAAAACATAAAGAAGAAAATCAAGGAATAGCCTTTAAAAATAAGGAAGATCAAAATGGTGCCTGCCATGAACTTCATCCCATACATTTATGAATTAAATCTGAGGGATGGTTTGGATTCCATTCCATTTTATGGGCTTTCAGTGCTTGTAAACTTCCCAGAATCGCCTTGAGGCAAGATGGGTGGTACCCAAGTCTAGTAAGTAAGTAAGTAAGTAAGTAAGTAAGTAAGTAAGTAAGTAAGTAAGTAAGTAAGTTAGTAAATCAACCAACCGGCCGGCCAGCCAACCAACCAACCAACCAACCAACCACCCCAGACAGAGACAGTGATCTTTGGTGGGTTGCCCTATCATAGGAGTCTGGACAAGACTCTGGGGCCTAAGCCTTTGCTTGTTGGTCTGTTAAGACACTTGTGTGTGTATCTATTTATAGCTGTCCTTCTCTCCTTGATTTCAGTTGTGCTAATCAAATGTTTTACAGCTTAATAGAAACATCTCGATTAGAAATTAGGTTATGAAGCGCCATATGATATTCCATTAACAGAGTAGAATAAATTGGCCGTGTGATATTTTACATCTGCGGGTTATTGAGGAATTTGTTGGGCATCCACTTGGATTCTATCGGTTCTAGATTTTCTCCTTTCTTACGATATTTTCTAGGGTTTTAAATTGGGATCTAAACATCTGTATTGTTTCTTCCCCCTTTTTAAATGTCATCATAATGAATATAAAAAATTAGAAACCATGTGTGTGTGTGTGTGTGTGTGTGTGCGCGCACACGCGCGTGTGTGTGTATGTGGTCTAATTAGAGGCTTTTGAGTTGTTTTGGAAGTTTAAGGGCCAAATTTGTGGATTTTATCTGAATGCTATGGACTATGAATAGTTTAAAGTCACAAGGGAGGATATAAATTGGGAAGAAAATAAATATAGTCAGATATTTACCCATAAAATGCTACTGTGCAATCAGCAAGTAAAAAAAACAACAACCAACAACTCAGGAATTGCACAATAGCATCTTATGGGTAAATTCTTCTCCAAATAAAAAAATAAAATAAATCAACATCTGCTACAGTTGTACTTATAATTTATCGAATGGGATCTTCCAATTCTCCTCTTTTTTGCTTTATTTACAATGCACCCAAGAAAGAAATCGTCCCGCGACTACAACCACAATAAAGTCTAAAACAAGACAACAAGAGCAGAAACCAGTAATTAGATGGGAGAAATCTTTATTAGGCTGCCTCTGAAATGGAAGAAATTGGCTTCGCAGAGCTCACTCCATAGACCTCCAATGCCACCTGTCATTGTAACGGTGTGCGTGCATGGTGATATCACTGCACCCATCAAATAATTTGCAGACTTTGATATGATACCAGAGGGTGACTGGGTGTTGTTGGGTAAGGCACCAAGTTTGAAACCAGGAGGCTGTGAGTTCTAGTCCCACTTTAGGCCTGGAGGCAGCCGGGTGACCTGAAGCCAGTCAGGCTCTCAGAGCCCTAAGGAGGAGGCAATGGCAAAGCACTTGTGAAGAACCATGCCAAGAAAACCGCAGGGACTTTCAAAGGAGTCCAAACCTGGCTCAAAGACACGCACACGCATGCTGCACTATGCCCATCATGACTCCTTGCCTCTGCTTACTTTTATCTTTTTTATAAAATTTTTTATAAAAATGTATAATTTTAAATTATAAATGTATAATTTAAATGAGATTTATAAAAATCTCACCTTTTATTGTTTTTACAAATAGCTCAAGGTGGCGAGCATGTCCAGTGCATCTTCCTTCTCCTTTTTCCCCCACAACCTGTGAGGTGGGTTGGGATGAGAGAGAGAGAGAGGAAGGGAGGGAGAGAGGGTCTGTCCCAAAGTCATCCAGACAACTTTCAAGCCTGAGGCCAGACTAGAACTCACTGCCTCCTGGTTTCACGGGAACTAGAACTCACTGTCCTCTGGTGCTTGGCCCAAGCCACCCAGTGGCATTGATGCTTAAAGTGGAACTAGAACTCAGCGTCTCCTGGTGACTAGCCCAAAGTCCCCCCAGTTGGCTTTCATGGCTAAGGAGAGACTAGAACTCACCACTGCTCGCTTGATAGTCTGGTGCCTTAACCCCTAGACCGAGCGAGCAGTTTCTCCCTTCCAATGCCACCCTCCAAACTGAACCACTAAGCCTGGGTGCCATCAGAGAAAACAGCCTTACTCCCTGTAGCAGCCAACTCATCTTCATGAAAAAGCCAGCCTATTTTTCCCCTCTGCCCCCATAGATCTGCTAGCTTAAAAAAAGGACCCCTTTCCCAGCATCAATCTCACCATCTCAAACGAAACGGTACTGATTAGAGAAATCAATATTCTCTCGTGGCCCAAGACCAAACTTCAATTATAAAAGTAGGATTCTCTACTAAAGGGAACGGGCGGGGGGGTGGGTGGGAATCAAACCCTCCAAATAGGGGGCAGAATAGAAGGGGGAAACCTCCCCCCCCCCAAGAAAGCTAAGTATCTGTGGAGATTCCCAATCATGGTTGTCCCAAAAGTGGAGAAATACAGGTTAAATGCTGAGTCTTTCTCCCTAGCCAATCCCGGTAGTTGCCCATCAAAATACGAGCCACCCCTCTTCCCTACTTAGCTTTCAAAGGTGCTATCTGAAAAGACAGCTGGACTTTTTTTTTCCCTTGAAGACGTTTCCCTTCTCTTCCAAGAAGCTTCTTCCGTTCTGCAGTGAAGAACGAAAGAAGCTCCTTGAACGAGAAGTGAAACGTCTTCAAGGGAAAACCAAAAAGCCCAGCTGTCTTTTCAGAAAGCGCCTTTGAAAGCTAAGTAGGGAATCGGGGTGGGCTTATATTTTGATGGGCAACTACCGGGATTTGCTCGGGAGAAAGACTCAGCATTTAATCTGTTTCTCCACTTTGGCCACTTTAAGATGGGTGGACTCCAACTCCCAGAATCCCCCAGCCAGCTGGATTCTGGGACTTGAAGTCCACCCATCTTAAAGTGGCCAAAGTGGAGAAACACAGAGCTGTTCCTATTCTTTTAGTCAATGGGAATAAATCGAACCCAAAGTGAAACGTGTAAGTTACTCATCGCTGGCCAACCCGATCACAGGTAGCACTTGACTTACTATAGTTCATTGAGTGGCCATTCAAGGTTGCAACAACACTGAAAAAAGGGACTTAGGACCCTTTTTCACACTTACGATCCTTGCAGTATCCCAACGGTCCTGTGATTTACATTTGGATGACAACTGACTCACATTTATGGCGGTTGCAGCATCCTGGGGTGTCTCTGTGTGCGTGTGTCACACAATCCTGTTTTGCAACCTTCTGCCCAGCATAGTTCAAGCGTGGTGAGGAAAGGCTTGCTCGCTTAACGAATTTTTCCCTTAGCAACAAAAATTTGGGGCATAATTACGGTCGTAAGTTGAGGACCACCTGGATTTCAAACCAGTCACCATTTTCCTTCTCATAACCTCATTATCTGATGGGGAAAAAGAAAAAAAAAACCAGATTAGATCATCAGGATGACTTTATTCCATGTCACTTGTTTGGAAATAAAATCATCCTGTCACGAGATCATGCAAAACCCTTTTTCTTAACGATGGAATTAATTTAATAACTTCCCAATAGTCTCCCTGGACTCTTCAACCAAAGATCTCCCCTGATCCATCCTGACTCAAGTTTGGGGATGCAAAGCCAACTTCAGGGACTAGGCTGACTTCACCCACCCTGCTAAACCAGGACTAAACCACGGCTTGATTGAACTACCAAGCAGGATAGAACAGAATAGCTTTATTATCGCTTTGAATTGTTGGAAGAAAAATCCTTCTGGGTTCAGTTCCAAGTGGGGAAGAAAGACACTGGAAACATGGAGGCTGTTTGGAAGATGGTTTAATGGTGGCTTGGAGCTCCAAAGTGAAAGGGACGATCAAAGGCCTCAAGATGTTGGGTGAAGGAAAAAAAAGGGGCAAGATGCTGAGAGACCCTTAATTATATACCCTCTGTTGGGCCCCACCTTACTGCTTCCTGTTCCTGTGCAAGAAGTGCATCCTATTGGCTGCCAGACTCCCAGGGGGTGGGGGGTCTCAGCTAACCTGGGTAGGCTACCTCTGGACCACATGGCTTCACCTGAGTGCTGGCTGATGCAATCTTCCCAGGCCAGGTGGTGAGATGGGTAGGGCCTTTTGCTATGTAGAATACTGTGGCTCCGGCCTTAGCGCCACCCAACTCACAAAAGGCGGGGGGGGGCGGGGAAAGAGTTCTTACTTCTCATTTTTAGGAAAGCATTGCTGCCCTGAATATTTCCAGGATGTTTCATTTTCCTGGAAGGGGCTGGTGCGGCTTCCACAGGATGCGACGCTATCTGGCAGGCAGGTTAAACATGAAAGGAGAGCATCAGCTTCTCTTGAGGGCCTCCAGCCCTAATATAAACCGTAACACCCAGGCGTCAGGAAGAAATCCAATCAGTCAAATACCCTTGTCAACCGCTCCCCACTATGTGCAACGTGTTGCATTAAAGGGGCGGGGGGAGAGAAGACAAGAAAAAAGCTTTTCCAGGTCTTTCAAGGCAGGAAGGAATCCTGGCTGTCTGTCTGACATTGAGGGGGGGTGGGGGAGGGAAGAGAAGAAGGTCTTGTGTTGTGCGGGAGCAAGACAGGCTCCAGCAGAGGCCGGGAGGGTCCCGTATCCCCGGGGTCTGAGGGGGGGGGAGGGCGGGCCTGCCAAAGCCTGCCACCACCGATTGAAGCCGGCCTTCTTGGCTTCCCCCCCCGGCCATAGGTCCCGCTTGCCGGGCTCCGTGCGTTGCACCTCAGGTGGGAGCGACGACCCTCCTTCGGTTGGGTGCCTCCCACGCGTCCACTCGGGGCTGCCGCAGCGAAAACGGCTCTCCTCCCCCGTGAACGAGTCGTCCCCGTCCCCGTCCCCCCCACCGGAGCCCTCGGGAAACCCAAGGGCGGCCTCCGGCTGAGCGCAAAAAGCTCGCGGAGCCCGCGCAAGGAACGAGGCGGGAGGGGGGCGGCGGGGATCGGGGAGGGGGGGGAGAGAGAGAGGAGAGAGAGAGAGAGAAAAGGGGGAGGTCCTTTCTCCCCCCCACCGTGACCTCAGCAAGGCGGGCGCCGAACGCCCGCAAGCCCTTACAAGGCGCGTCTTCGGCGGCCCAGTGAGGGGAGGGAGGCCCCGGGCTGGCTGACGGCGCCCGAAAGAGGAGAAACTCCGGCATCCCTCACCCGCCAGGGAGACCCTAGGGCAGCGAGCAGTCGTCTGGCTTCGGGCGGGCGAGCGGCGAGCGGGCGGGGGGTAGGAGGACTCCAAGTTTTTCCCTCGTCTTCCTTCTGCTTCCCGTAAATTAATTGAGGAAGGGGGGAGGGAGGGAGGGAGGGGGGTCTGGCGGGCCGGGGGTCTCTCTCCCCCCACTCTTGCGCGCACAAAGGCGGCGCGTCGGCTGGACCAGCAGCAGCAGCAGGAGGAGAGGAGGAGGCGCGTCCGCGGAGGACTCCAGCCTAGGCCAGAGTGGGGACGCCAAGCCCAGGACTTGGGGTGCGGGGGGGGGAGGGAGTTCTCTGCTTTGCGGCCACTCTCCTCCGTCTTCCCCACCCTGCCACCCCTCTCTCCCGCGCCACAAGCCGAGCCGAGCGCACGGGCCGCCCTCGGCTTGTGGGCGGCGTGGTGGTGCATCCGGCGGGGAGGTTGGGGACGCCTCATGCATTGTGGGGGGTCTCCTGCCATCTATGGCCGGGGGAAGACAAAGGGGAGGGGAGGGAGGGGAAGGGTTCCGCCGCCAAACCAAACGAGGGCGGAGTTTCCCAGCTGGCTTCGGGGGCGCTTTTTGCAAGCGCTCGGCTTTCTTCTCCCTTCATTTCTCTCTCTCTTTCATCACACCGTGCACTGTTAGTTATATTGGGGGCAGGGGTGGAGGAATGTGGGGGTGGGTGCGTCAGCTCACAGATAGGATACTAAGTCCAGCCGCCGAGCTCCTCTAACGATAAAGAGTGCGTTTGTTTTGTGTTGACATGTGTGGATGATCACTTACCCATTTTTATCTCATCTGATAATCATATGGGCACACAGCGTGTGCGCCGCAGCTGCTGGAGTGCGGGACCAAAGAAGGAACAGAGGGTAAACAGATTAACTTCTACACAAGCATCACTGCGGTTAGCACTCTGGAGGGCGGTACTCTTATTCCACCCAGCTTATTTAGCGGTATGCCCATGAGGAGGAGGGAGATAATGGCAGCCAGGACCTACGCCCATCGCGGCATGGCTGCTGAAGCATTACAAAGCGCTCGAGTAGCGGCCTCCTCGGCGGACTTCGAGAGGAGCGTTAGTGGTCAGCAGCACATAGCTCATGCTAAAGGCTGAACCATTTCCTAAAAGTGTTCCCAACGGCCCAAATTACCTCGCACTTATCTCATAATACATCAAAGAAATGACAGCAAAAAGTGTACATAGAGGTCACAATAATACACTTTACTCTCACCTCAACAAGCTATAAACACAAAAATGAGTCTCTGGCACCCTTCTTTTGGTCGCTCAGTCTCAGGGGTGAAGAGTCCAGGTGTCTTGTGGAGGTGGCCTATTGCTGGAGTGCTTGTCTATCCACGCTCCCTCCACCGAAGCACGATACGCACAGCAGGCACAGGCACGGCCAGCCCCAGGACAGAGGTCACCAGCTATGTGTGTCTCTGCGGACGAAGCCCCAGGCAGGAAGAAAGCCTTTCAGCAGCTGACTGGGGACTCCAAGGGAGGCTAGCGACATGGTAGCCCTTGTCCTAGCCAGTTGTCCGGCATGGCTGGTCTAGCAGATGGCTGAGGCTCTGCTGTGCTTCTGCATGGTTTGTGGCGCGCGCTCTCGCTCGGCTGGGCAGGCGACGCTGAGAGGCACCAAGGCTGGCCGAAAGAGCTGGCAGGATAGGCACTCTAGCTGGCCAGGACAGGCAGACAGCAAGCGGCTCTTCAGTGAAAGGCTGGCACGCACGGCTGGCTATGGCAGGCATTTGCCCAAGGCTTGTGCGCTGAAGACTAGCGTCACGCGAACGAAGTGCTACAAGGCTGGAGACCTTTACTCCCAGATTTCCCGGCCAAGCCACCTTTTGCCCTTACTGGGGAGGGAACTTCACTCCGGGGAATTCTGGGAAGGTTGAAGTCCTCCAGGCTTAAAAGTGGCCAAGGTTGGAGACCCCTGCCTGACATGTTTTTCTGAGCTTTGCTGGCTGGGGAATTCTGGGAGTTGAAGTCCTCCAGGCTTAGAAGTGGCCAAGGTTGGAGACCCCTGCCTGACATGTTTTTCTGAGCTTTGGGGTCCTTAAGTGAGTGGCTTGAAAGGTGTTTGCGTGTGTGTTTGTACGTGTATGTATGGTGATTCTGTGATTCAACACAGAAATGAGGAATTTTCGGACAGGGAGAGAACAATCAACCCATGGAACAGAAGTTGCCTTCAGAAGTTGCGGGAGTTTCATCCCTGGAAGCTTTCAAGAAGAGAATTGGTGTGCTTGGGCAGGGGGATGGACTAGATGACCTACAAGGTCCCTTCCGACTCTATTCATCTGTACCCAACACACAAATCTGAAACAATACTGTCTTCCGGACCTGAATCTTAAATTGTTTTCCAAACATAAATCTTAAATAGATGGATATTCCCTGCCCCTTCTCTCCCTTCCCTCCTTTAATCAAAGACATTTGAACTCAATTTGGACTTTGGATGTGATGAGTTGTGGGTATGTATGGACAGACTTCAAATCTGAAGGGAGGAATTGCTACGTGGGTTGAGCATACAGACAGTAGGAGCCAAGCGCAGAGTAACCATCCAGTCTCGCTTTCTTCCCACCCTGTAGTGTTTTGTGTTTTGTTTTGTTTTGTGTTTTTTTCCTCCTTGGTCTCCGGATCTGTTGAGGGTGGGATTGTGCGAATACACTCGTGATGGCAGTGTCAACTCGTCAAACGTTCCTAGGCCTGTTTTAGTAGTTGTTGTAAAAAAAAAAAAAANTGTAAAAAAAAAAAAAGTGGGGGAAGGAAGGAAATCTGGAAGAGCAGGTCAGCAGTTTGAAAGCGAAAGTACATTCCAACTCTTATCTTTAAAAGATTGTAACTAAAATACCAGAACTTTTGTTTGAGAATATACTTAATTGGAGAGGTTGATGACAGCCAACCCGTGAATGGGCTCGGTTGGAGAATTCGATTTATGACACAGCCAGGGGAGAAATAGGGTCTCGGGACTGTAAATGACGTGTGCCAGAGTTGGCTTCATCCAGGGCAGGGCCAGCATGTCGCTCCTAATAAATCCTTTGAAGTTTTTTGAAGTTTGGCTTGGGAATCATGATTTAATTAGGGCGATTGCTGGGATCCTGACAGGCAGGTTTTTACGTCCCGTTGGTTCCTCTTTGCAGGAGATCCGCCCCAGAAGAGGACTGTGCTTTGAAGGGTCTCCAATGACAGGGAGTCCTCAACTTACAACAGTTCATTTAGTGCCCATTCAAAGTTACAAAAAAAAGGGACTTGTGACCGTTTTCCACACTTACGGCCATGGCTACATCTCCATGGTCACATGATTAAAATTCAGACGCTTGGCAAAATGACTCATATTTACGACAGTTGCGACCCTCTGACCAGCAAAGTCAAGGGGGAAGCCAGATTCACTTAACGACCATGTTCCTCACATAAGAATCGTGGCCAGACAGGTCATAAAACGGGGCAAAACTCACTTCACAAACTTCTCTCTCTCTTAGCAACATATATTTGGGGCTCAACTGTGGCTATAACTTGAGGACTGCCTGTCTTTTGTAACCCCTGGTTTGAAATAACGTGGTATCTAGAATTTTCAACCTCGTATTATTAACACCCAAACTCTTGCTGGCTCAGTTTCTGTTCCGGCTGTTTCCCTCTCTGTTTGTCCTGCGATGGGTCTCCTCACTTAAATGGTCCCTGAACTTCTCATCACAGTTTCCTGGGCTCTGGCTCATGGTTATTGTGGTTGCCCATCAGGAGTAGTGGCAATCTAGCCCTAATCTAGGTTTGTTTCCCACCCTGTGGAAGATGTTCTGCCTGACTGAAATGTCATTGGCTGGTGGTCAGAAAGCAGGAACAGGCCCAGCTTGATTTTGTAAAGGAGACCACCAGGAAATGCTAGACCAGAGGTCTCCAAACTTGGCAACCTTAAGACTTCTGGACTTCAACTCCCAGAATTCTGGGAGTTGAAGTCCACAAGTCTTAAAGTTGCCAAGTTTGGAGAGCCGTATGCTAGACTGTCAGTAAGCTACAATACAGGTAGTCCTCATCTTACAACTACATTTCAGGCCAGGTTTCCATTGATTGCTAAGCAAGGTGGGGGTTAAAGGACTCATGCCCCAATTTCATCACCCCCTTTTCCCACCGTCGTTAGGTGAATCACTGCAGCCACAAAGCAAAGTTGGCTTCCTCCATTGACTTTTTCGTAAGCCAGCTGAGAAGGGCCCAGAAGGTGATCATGTGACTCCTGGGATGCCACAACAGTCATATTTACATGCCAGTTGCCAAGCAACCCAAATTTTGATCACGTGACCATGGGGATGCTGCCCCAGTTGGAATTTGCAAGGATGGGCTTGCAAGTTGCTTTTTCCTCAGTGCTCTCACAACTGTGGCCACTAAGCCGAGGCTCTTCAAATTTGGGAAGTTTAAGACTTCCGGACTTTAACTCCCAGAATTCTTGAGCTAACTTGACTGGAGGAGGAATTCTGGGAGTTGAAGTCCACCAGTCTTTAAAGCTGTCAAGTTTGGAGAGCCCTGCACTATGGCTATAAATTGAGGATTACCTGCAGTTATAATAAACCCCTTTGAAGAAGGAAAAGGCTGTTTGCATATCACCTAATAAGAGGCCCCAGTTGGTCAAGATGTGAAGTAGCCTTTTGCCATTTTTATCAAGAGCTGGTACAGATTAATCCTAGACAAACAATTTCTCTTTTTTGCTTCTAAACAAACACCTTTCACATTTTTTATCCCTACTCTTCTTCCCTTTTTTTCTCTGCCCAAAGCAAAACAAGCTTAAATTAGCCCAAAGTCAAAAATGACAAGAGTTGGCTTGTCCTGACTCCTAAAGCAAGAGCTATAAATTATTCCTCCTCCTTCAGGACAAGTTTTTTGTTTTAATAGTTACAATCATTTTGTTCCAGGCTGTGCCTGTTCCAAGTTTAAAATTAAAAAAAAAATGTGATGGAGGAATATATATTTTTAACTGTTGGAATTGATCAGAGAGAATTGTTGGAAGTGGGGGGCCCTTTGATCCCATCCAGATACTCCTCAGTTGGTCTTGATGGGAGAGGACTTGAACTGCAGTTTGTGCAGACCCACAAGAGCCACAGGAAGGAAAGTCTTCGCATTAATATACAGAATACTTCCTCGTGTATTAAAGCCACCCTTGGTTATTATTACCTATGGAAGAATCAGGACTGCTAGGCGTTGGGTTGCTCATCATTGTGGCCTCTTAAATTGCAAAGGATATTTTAAACCTGAAAGCATGATTACCTAGAGGAAGCAGATGTGCAGACAGGAAGTGAATTATACATATATACATACATATATATATATAATATATGTGCGAAAAACCACGCAGGGAGATTCCGCGTCGCGGGGTAGGCAGACAGAGCAGGGTGCAGTGGCATACCATGAGATCGAGCGAGACAGTGATGAGAAGGAGGGTGAGGGTGGTGACGGTGGTGAGCATGAGTATGACAGGTAGAGCTTCGTGCTGTCGGGGTCGAATGGATAGGCATGTTGCCGGCGTTGATTTGTCGTGCGGTGCGATGAAGGGTTCTACGAGTGGACTTGAGACGAGGTCGCGTGTAGTGGTGTTCGGACTCCTGGGTGGTATGACGTGCGAGAGGCAGGGGCGACGGTCGTCCGCGATTGGATGAATGGCGGAGGATGAGGAGCCGAGGTGACAGTGACGTGAGAGAGTATGCTATGTGGGCGGTCTCGCTGGGGCAAGTCGGCTGCGAATGATCCTGATTTAGGGCTTGAGGTGGTGAAGTCGGTATGCGGCGCGCCTGCTGGGTCCACGGCGTACGCGCAGTTCTCTTGGGAGTGAGTGGGAGGAAGGTCGGTGTGTTGAAGCGGACCTTTACGGATGTGGCGGCGCGGTGGCAGTTAGGTGGTTTAGGGAAGGGCCGGTGGCGTGAGGTTGAGGGTAGTTGAGAGCGGATGTAGATTATTAGATATTATTAGTCAGGGCGGAAGGTGGAGTAATGTAGGGCGATTCTTTAAGACTCCGAATGGCTGACGTGGTCGAGCCTGAGAGGGATGGACGCGGGGCGCGGGTATGCCATGAACGAATGGGAATGGCACGAGGTAGTTAGGACGGTTAAGCTGGCGGTCTGCATGGAGCTTACGACCTGGGGCGTGCGGGTAATGGGGAGGTACTGTTGCTTGAGGACTGTGATAGTACGAGCGTTGTACGATGCATTGTGTGTTGTGTCTAAATATTATATATGCATTTACAACACACAGACACCACACACACATACATTATCCTTAATACATACATAACAACATCATATATAATATATATATTATAAATAATATGTATATATATAACTTTCCGGTACTTATGTGTGCTGTTAGCGCTTCCTCGGTGTTATCCCCACTCATTGTATGATTTAAGTTGTAGGCAACGGTTTCACAGGACTTCATCTGGCCAATCAGATGGATGCCAAAGAAGCCTATGAGCAGATGATTCTGCTGGAAACGTTCTTCACTTTAAACAGGAACTACCATGGACGTGGGGATATCACCAAGGAACTTAAGGTGACGCATATCGATAGATAGACAGATAGTAGATAGATAGATAGATAGATAGATGATTACGATAGATAGATATGATAATAGATAGATAATATAGATAATATAGATAGATATAATAAAGTTTTCTTCAGGTATTATATGTATGGGTATTCTCAGTTTGGGTAGGGATTTTCCCAGCCATTATAAGTTGTACTTTAAAGTTGTAGGCAACGTTCAGCAGACTCTCATAGCCAAATCAATCAAGGCTACAACTTTAACAGAAAACTACAATGAGCTAACAACTTAACAGACTACAATGACGGGGATAATACCGAAGGAGAAGCTAAACAGCACATATATATATATATATATATAATGTGTGTGTTGTGTAGTGTGTGTGGTTTTTAGGGCTTCGCGAGTATACAGTTGTGCTGTATTAGCTTCCTTCGGGTATTTATCAACCATGTCACTGTAGTTCTGTTAAAGTTGTAGCAACGTTTTCAGCAGAACTCATCTGCCATCATCAGGCTTCTGTGTGAATGTTGTCTACAGTTCCTCGTTTCAATTGAGGCTGTCTATCTGATTGGCTATTAGCCTGGTCTGTGTTCATTGACTTGGATTTGATTGATTGTGTTTTCTGGTTTCTTCTGTCTGTTTTGTGCTTGATTGCTTGGCACACTCTGTTCTTGTTTGGAGGCTTTCCAGTGCACGTTGGCTTCGTGGAAAGGACGGCTATTATCTATTAGGGAAGCAGGTTTCATCTGGGTGCTCTGGTGGGGGGGTTTGAGCTGGAGCTATCAGAGGAGTAACTGTTTTGTGCCCAGGTGTTTGCCTGGCTTGTGGTGTGGAGAATCTTTTATTTAGAGTGCAGGCTTCCAATGATGACAGTCTGGTGATCATCTCTTTATTGAATATGAAATGGAATTCTATTTGCACACATTAAAAGCACTACAATGACTGGATAATACCCGAAGAAGCTGATTTTTTTTTCAATCAGTGCACAGCACATCACACACACACACACACACACACACTACACACATACATACACACATACAACAACATATATTAATGTATATACCCACACACACTACACACAATACCTGTGCTTCGCTACAAAACTTGTGGTTGGGGCTTATTTATGGGGAGAAATAAGGAGAGAAAAAATTCAGCCTCTCCTACCAGCATCCATTCCGGTATTCCATCTGGGCTACTCCTGTCATGTGTGAGAGAGTTGAGGGTTGTTGAAACGGAAGCAGTATTTTCTGTGTGAGCAAGAAGGAGACAGCAAGGAGTATGGGGTGGCTGCTTGTGCTGTGAAAGTGAATATCTCTCCTTTGCTGTGTTTTCGCATTGAAAAGATTTAATTTTTCGGGGGGGGGGGAGGGGGGAGTAGAAGTCCTTAGCATCAGAGCATGTTAATAAGAATAATACATAAAATACTAATGCTCTGATGGTCAATTCAAAACATCCTTTCTTCGTGAGAACCTCGAGTTCTCTTAGAGAAACATATGTACCAAATTTCAAGTTTGTAGGCTTTACGGTTCTAGAGATTTTGTGATGGTGCATGAGGGGCATTTTGCTTTTATATAGAGAGATATATTGTGGTATACAATGCAAACAGAGAGCCAGCCATAACTTCTGAAGCCATAGAGGCTAAACCATCGGATTATACTATGAGCTCTTTTGAATATCTACTTCTTCATTTTGCTGGCAAATTTTCCTTTGTAACAGCTTAAATGTGTTTGGCTAAATTGGGAGCCCTGCCTTTTGACTGGAATTCACCCTGGCCATTCATGGCAGCTTCAAGAACTGATCATTTTTTTTCAGAGAGAGAGAGAGAGAGAGAGAGAACTGAACCTGCAGAAAAGGTACAGGTGCTTTCCCTCCCCCCCAAGAAAAAATATATTAAAAAAAAATCAACCCCACCTGTTGACAGGTACAGGGTGGATTGTTTTGGTTATGCGGATAACTCTGTAAGGAAATTTGGACTGATTGCCTAATATGGTGTCCATGAATTGGATTTTTAATCTAATCCAGTTGTCCCAGCGTACCATGCTTGTTTGACAGAAACTTCAAGCCAAGTTTTTTATTTTTAGTATTATGCAAATAAGGTATCTGATGTTGGTGAGAGCTGGCATTGTCTTTGAGCTGAGGGTTGTTCAGGCTTCTATGGAGAGGACGTTCAAAAGTAAAATGGAGGAAGCATAACACCCATGGTAGAAAAATCAACAAACATCTGAGTTTGAATTCAATAGGAGCAGTTTTGGACCTGATGATGAACGGATCTGCTATGCCAGTGGCCTCCAACCCTTTCAGGCAGCAGGGACTGGTTCTGTGGAAAGAGGTTCTTCCATGAGGTTCCACGTGCTGCCTGTATCCCACGGACAGGGCTTCCGTGGTTTGCGTGGCCCAGTTTCTGACATGCCGTGGACCAGGGCATTGGGCACCCCTGACCTAGGCAGGAGGAATGGGCTTCAAGGTTCAGACCAGGTCTATTGAGCCAGCAGAAGGTCTGCATGGATGGATAACTGGAGTGCAGTCTTGCCCAGAGTTGTGTTCTCCAGATGTTCAGCTTTGGGACACTCAGAATTTTAAAGGCAGATTGCCTTTGCCATGGAAGTTCATTCAGCGGTTTTTAAATTTGCTTATCAGCAATGCGTAGAGCATTTAATAAGCAGTCTCCTACGTAAACAGACTTGCATGAAGTAAAGTACTGTTGTGCTTTAATAGGCACCGAGGCTAATAATGGCAGTTTGACCAGAAACCACTGAGATTTCAAAGACAGTTGATTTGGGGAAGGAAATGATGAGATACAGGATGGTAAAAATAATCATTTCTGCCATGAAAATGAGCAAGAACAGAGAGACTGGTGGGTGCCTGAGGAGTTATTCAGAGGGAAGGCAATGTAAATATACGTGAACTATTTTTGTGTGTGTGTAAAATAGGATGGAACTTGGCTATGATGTGTTCTATATAATTAAAGCTTAAATGTAATTTTTAGATGCTTTCTGAGAATTTACAAAGTTTTACAGAGAACTGTAGTCCTGGCTAAATGGGCTTGGTTCCATTTAACCAACTTTGCTAGATCTTCAAAAACTAAGCAGGAATAAACCAGGCTTAGAAAGGACAACATCAACAATAAAAAAAGAAAATTAAAAAAAAAAATAATCCTCAAGACAGGGTCTAATCAATTCTGTATTTCTGCCTGGGCTATTGTGCGAATATATCCTTGCAGTCCTTGCAAAAGCATCTCAAATCAAAAGAGAGTTTGCTGTATCTTTTAAAATATTATCCGTCTCACTTTTTGAAGAACTCATTCAACTTTCAGATATGCAAAGTTATTTATTGCTGGGAGATGAAAAGTGGACTTCTTTTTACTAGAAGCATGTAGTAGTCTGTACTTTCCTGATGAATAATGTTATTTAAGGATTGCATCCCAAAAGAGAAAGAAACAGGGTACAAAGAATCCCAGATCCCAGCCTAATAAACCCTGGGAAATTGATAAACTCAGATTAGACATCAGTTGTTCCCTTTGGGACAGCGCCTGCCCGTCAAGAAATCTCATGCCAGCTTCTATTTGGCCAACAGTCTGGGAAATATGTGATTTTCTATGGGAACTCCCCCCCCCATCTGTGTGTGTGTGTAGGGGGGGTCTATGGCATAGATCTATATGGATATATTTATAGAGAGGAAGACCAATAAAGGGGATTATTTGTAGCTTAGGGTTGAAATGTGAGGTCCTTGGTGCTTTCTGAGTTTGATTGTTTTCTTGCAGACGTTTCATGGCCAAACTAGGGAGCAACATCAGTGCTACATGGGAGTGGGGTTTGCAGGAGGAGAAGGAAGAGGATTGAATGTTGAATCCTTGGTGCTCTCTGAGCTTGATAGTTTTCTTGCAGATATTTCATAACTAGCATTGATGATGTTATCTAGTTCGGGTAATGAAACATCTGCAGGAAAACCACCCAGGTCAGAGAGAAAGTTCTCTGTGAGGCAACTAAAATGAAACTTTGGCCTGATCTTCCTCATTGCTGATAAGCTTGGCAAGGATATCTTGGTCTGTCTTTCTTAGGTCCCTTTCATCTGTTTTCTGATTCATTGATACTCCTGCCTTCTGTCCCCTCAATCTTTTTTAGCCCTGATAAGAGGAGAACATGGAGATGCCAAGTCACTTTCTCATCTCAAACGTACTTACTGGTTGCCTTTATTGTCTTTTGCTACCGGTAGAAGGGCCGCTTGGTCTGAGTAAGATCGGGATTCCTAAAATCTCTTGTTTCTTTTACTCTGAGCAATAGCTGAAAGTGTAGGGGCTTTTTGGAGGGGGGGAAAAACCCTAATACTTGTGGGAATTTCTTTAAAAAACCCAAAATAATTAAATAGTTTTAGTTCTTTGAAATAGAATAAAATCAATCAACACAACTTTTATTATCTAACAAATATTTCTGTTTTTCTTTTATATGTACTTCTTGCAGAGCTATATCTACATTTAGACATCGTAAGTTACTAAAAGTTTTATTTCTTTTCACATTAGTCCATTAATATTAATTGATACCAAACTCATACTAAAATGAGATAAGGATGTTAAGATAACAGACTGGGAGCATAAAGAACTGTTGATATAAATGTATAAACTATATAAATATGTATTTTTTGCCACTCAAAATAGCTATATATGACAGTTAGGTGTGTCAGGATGATTACACCATGTTCACTGTTTTTAAATATTTTCTTTTCGTTCAATAAAAATTTAAAATAAATAAATAAATACATCTTAAAATTAAGTTCAAGTATGCCTTGAAATGAGGAGTCTTGCAACTTTCCCATCTTGTTGGATGTTGGATTGTTGGAGTATGTTGTGGTACAGCTTTCTTTTTGGGCTATCCAAATGGGAAATCAACATCTGCCAGAAACCAGGTCTGGTTTTCCAATGGAAGCCCCATCTCTTCATGTATAGGTAGTCCTCAACTTATGACCATAATGGCACCTGCTCATTATGCCCATTAAACAGGTCACCGATGCGACCAACCTCATTTTGGGGTGCCGAGCACCCAAAATACGTTCACATGACAATAGGAGAAGAGCGCAATCATTGGAATTTAGGACCTGGGTCATAAGTTCCTTTATATCTGTCAGAATAGAACAGAACAGAACAGAATAGAATAGAATAAGGAATAGAATAGGAATAGGAATAGGAAATAAGAGAAGATGATACAGAACAGAACAGAATGTCTTTATTGGCCAAGAGTGATTGGGCACACAAGGAATTTGTCTTTGGTGCAAATGTTCTCAGTGTACATAAAAGAAAAGATACATTCATTCATCAAGAGTCAAGAATCATAAGGTACAACACTTAATGATAGTCATAGGGTACAATAAGCAATCGAATCATACCAGGAAACAGTCAGTATAGATCGTACAGATACAAGCGACAAAGTTAGTCATACAGTCACAAGTGGGAGGAGGTGGGTGATAAGGAGTGAAGAGAAGATTAACAGTAATAGTAGTGCAGACTTATTAAATAGTTGGACAGTGTTGAGGGAATTAGTTGTTTAACAGAGTGATGGCATTGGGGAAAAAACTGTCCTTATATCTAGTTGTTTTGGTGTGCAGGGCTCTATAGTGTCGTTTTGAGGGTAGGTGTTGAAGCAGTTTATGTCCAGGATGTGAGGGGTCTGTAAATATTTTCACAGCCCTCTTTTTGATTTGTGCAGTACATAGGTCGTCCATGGAAGGCAGGTTGGTAGCAATTGTTTTAATTAAGTAATTGGTAGTAATGGTCATACATCAAGGATCTACCTGTTTCTAGCAGGCAGTTATGATCTTGCATTTCCCTCCTTGGAGATTGTGACAACTCTTTGTGGGCGTCCTATCCATGCCCAGATATATGATCATCTGAACTTAACTTTCCCACTATTTTGTTTTTTAAACTCAAGAGTTTCATCTGCTTCTGTCATCCACTCTCAGTGGATGAGCTAATTTTTAGATTGTGTCAATTACAGAAATAGTACCACCCAAGCAATCTCAAGCAGAGGAGAAAGTTTCCATAGTGATGTTCTATAGTATATTGAAGATACAGTCGAGTTAATTTTCCAAGCTGTAGTAAGGTTTTTTTTTAATCCAAAATCATTTTCAAGACGAGTGGATCTTTGTCTTTCTTTCCAAATCCAGAAAATGGTGATTCTAGATCTCAGGGATGCTTCACGAGTTGGCACAATAATTTATTGTGTTATCAATAAATTATATGAATGTTATATGCACAATAATGGAAAAAATGAAATTATACCTCCAGACACAGAAATAATAAGAAAAACTATGGCATGTGCAGAATCTGATAGGTCAACTTTAGAAATAAATGACAAAGGTGAGTCTAAATATTATAAAACATGGAATAAATTTCATAAATGGTGATATAGTAGAAGACAGGGTCAAAATACTAGTAGTTATGATTAGATTAATTAGTAATTAATATATTAAATGAGATTATAAATGAAGTAAAATGTATATGTATAACAAGGATAAGTTGGATGTATTGTGTTGTATTTGCATAATTAAAATTAAAAAGAAATTAAAAAAGAAATTCCACAGCCTAGAGAATGATGATTAGGTGAGATAGCTTGAAGCCGCTCACCTGTTAACTTTCTGCTTTCAGTAATATTGTTTAAACAGGAACATTCCTTCGTGCCATGTCATGGAACATGAACTGAAATACACCCATGTATTTTTATTTTAAGAATGGTTGTTCCATATTTATTTTTTTGGCTGGGCTGCAAAGATGAACCAGCAGTCCAGAAAAGGAAGGAGATTGGACTAATTACTGTTAGAGGCCATGCAAGAGACGGAGCGTGCTTTAGTCTGGAAAAGGTTTCTAAAGAAATTTGATTTGTTGTTAAATATTTAGTGCCGTACAGCGAGTGTCCAAAGTTGATCTAAGCCTGTGTTGTCTCAAGCGACAACATAGCTTTTGTGATTCCTTGACAATGTCTTCCTCCAATATTGTAGCTAGCAGCTGCTCTGGACAGCTGGAATTGTGTATGTATGTATGTATGTATGTGTATATGTATGTGTATGCACTCTCAAACAATAAGATCTCCACACCACAAGCCAGGCAAACACCTGGGCACAAACAGATCCCCCCTGATACCTCCAGCTCAAACACACCCCAACCAGGCATCCAGATGAAACCTAGATTCCTCAAAAATGATAGACGTCCATTTACTCGGAGCCAAGCCGCACAAAAAACTTCCAATACAGGAAACACAATGTTGCCAGCCAATCAAGACAAAAAAAGCCACAAAACAGACAGAAGATATGAGAAACACCAATCAAGCTGAACACAGCAAACTCCAAGACCAATAAACACAGACCAAGACTCCCAACCAATCAGGATGTAGAAAAAACCATCCTGGGACAACAGTAGGCTAGCCTCAGATTTAAAACTAATGGTTGTGATAGCCTGACCCACAGACGAACTCAATCCAGAAGCCTGATGATGGCAGATGAGATTCTGCCGAAACGTTGCTACAACTTTAAAAGCACAACTATAATGACGTGGGAAAATACCCAAACAAAGCTGAATACCATACATACATACCAGCATACATACATACATACATACATACATACATACATACATACATACATACAGATATATTTGGCAAACTGTTGCACTGAGGTGGTTGTTTTTCTCAGTAGGGAAATGTTTTTTCCTCTCTCGAAAAGGAAATGTTGGAAGAAATCAACCAGCGAGGCAGATAAGTGAGAATTGACACACCTTGGAGAAATATGTACAGAGGCCTGATCTTTCCTCACATTTCCGTATTGTAATTGCTAAAGTTCAGAGGAACCACTATTTTTTACTGAGCTCGAATAAGTAGATTGGAGGGAGGAAGATCTCTTCAGAGGAGGCCAGCCACATTCCCCACCCCTTCTTGGATTAGTGACAACTATGAAGGTGTGTGTAAAATAACAACAGGTCATTGCACAAAGAGTGGTTGGCAGCCCACATTCAAAAGTCACAACACTTTAAGGTATTCAGCCCACAACACTTAAAGGTATTCAAAAGAAACAAGTTTCACCTCTCTGTGCATTGAATCCATCCAGGTATGGGTTCCACTTATGGGTGTGTATATTTTTATAATAATACATTTGTTAATATAACCCAATTCTGTGTTTCTTACACAGGTAGTCCTCAATTTACGTCAACAATTGAGCCCCCAAATTTCAGTTGCTAAGCAAAATAGTTGTTAGCTGAATTGTGCCTCATTTTATGACTTTGCTTCCCACGATTGTTGAGGGAATAATTGCAGTTGTTGAGTTAGTAACACAGTTGTGAAGTTCCCCATTGACTTTGCATATCAGAGGGTCATAAAATCTGATCACGTGACCCCGGGGAGACACTGCAACCGTCATAAATATGGATCAGTTGCCAAGCATCTGTGTCAACTCATAAAATATTTCCAGGGTCTTTTGAGAGTTGCCAACAAAAAGGGAAGAGGGAAAGGGGTTAGAAAGAGCAGTGTGGCAGCTTGGAAATTGAAACTGCATTCCATAAATGTTTTCAAAGATAGTAACTAGGTGACTGAACTTTTTGTCGTGCAAAATTTTAACTGGAGAGCCTGATTGATGACTCTAGGCTATGGATGTGTGCCATTGGAGAATATGGATTATGATACATACAGGGGGTGGGGGGAAACCAGGGTCAAGGATGACAAGGAATGATGTGTCTCAGAGTCAGCTACACCCAAGCAGTGCCGGCATGTTAACGCCCAATAAATCCTTTGAAGTTTTGGAAGTTGGGCTCAAGACTCATGATTTAAATGGGGTAACTGCCGGAATCCTGACAGCCTGGATATAAATTATGTGACCATGGGGATGCGGCAACAGTCATAAGTTTGAAAGGTGGTCATAAGTCACCTTTTTTCAGTGCCGTTGTAACTTCAAATGGTCACAAAATGGACTGTTATAAGCTGAGGACTGCCTGTAAAGAGGGAGGCCAGGAATTTGTGTTGCTGTTGGATTCGGCAACTGATGTTTTCAGCTTGTTACCATTCTTGGCAATCTTCAATCCATCTTTCAAAGCGTTTGCTGTGATAGGAGCAAAATCCTTTTGGAGAGGATTCTGTTGTGGTTCACTGGCGGCCAGTGCAGACGGCAGCGGAATCAGACAGTGGGGACAAATGGGGACCAGGAAATCTGGAAGAGCAAGGCAACAGTTTGAAAGCGAAATTACATTCCAACTCTTATCTTTAAAAGACTGTAACTAAACTACCAGAGCTTTTGCTCAGGAATATAATTGGAGAATGTGATTGGTGACACCCAGCCTGTGAAGGTGCTCAATTGGAGAATCTGATTTATGACACACCCAGAGGGGAAGGGGAAAACAGGGTCACAGGGGCCTGGGAATGACATACGCCAGAGTTGGCTTCATACAGGGCACTGCCAGTATGTCGCCTTTAATAAATCCTTTGAAGTTTTTTGAGGTTTGGCTCAAGGATCATGATTTAATTAGGGTGATTGCTGGGATCCTGACACATCTCTCTAATAATGTTATGGTTGGTTGGTTGGTTTTCTGAGCTTGTTTAATTTACGAATGTTTCATCACCAGCCTAGGTAACGTCATCAGCTGAGCTTGGGTTGAAGCATCGTCATTTCAGTTTTCTTCTGCTTTTAGAGGTCTTGTGTGTAATTTGATCACATCACCAATTGGTCATGCTGTGTGAGGGTCTCCTGGTGGTGAGGTCACCTTGGATGGTTGATCACAACCGTGTGAAGGTCATCTCATCATTTCTGTATATTTCTATACATGTTCCACCATTTCTAAACTCAGTGAAAAGTTTGAGGCTTTGCCCTAAAATAAATTCCAGGCCTCCCACCCGACTGCAAAAGTCAGCTTCGTTATTTCATCCCTACTTTTGAAAACATTTTGACATTTTCCCTGAAGGTCTGGTACCTCGGACTTGGTCTATGCCTTCTATTTAGAGACATTTTTGTTCTATATTGTGATAGATATGGAAATATTTCCCACGTATGGTCATAATTTTGGACATTCTGGGCCTCTAATGATAGGGCAGAGATTCCCTACCAAATATGTAATAGGCTTGAAATAGCTGCCTGGGATAGCTAAAGCAGAACTGTTTTGCAAAGCTAAGTTTTTACTATGTTTTGGATGCTGGATTTGCATCTGATTTGTCAAAAGTCCCACTTTCTGTGGAGATACATTTGATAACCATTTTCTGGAATGAATTTATCCCATGTTATAGGACAGATAGTCTCAGAAATATCTTGAAAGTAACTTCAATACTGTTTGGTAGAGTTTTCTTTGTGGTTTTGTAAGTTTTTTAGCCTGCTTCCTGCAAATAAAATAAAATAAAAATGAAAGTAGATTTTAACTGGAGAAGGGGAATCCAAAAATGCTAAACTTGTAAAGGGAAATTCTATTTGTTGCATTTGCATTAGTTTGCTCTGGATGCTTTAGTTCCCTGTCAGCAGAAAAGCAACAGTTAGAAAGAATGTCCTTTTTTTCTAAAGCACCTGTAGGCCAGACAAGGAATAATGGATGGAAACTGAACAAGGAGAGATTCAACCTGGAAAGAAGGAGAAATTTTCTTGACAGTGAGAACAATCAACCAATGGAACAGAAGTTGCCTTCGGAAGTGGAAGTTTTGGGAGCTTCATCCCTGGAGGCTTTTGAGAAGAGACCGGACTGCCACCTGTCAGAAATGGTGTAGGGTCTCCTGCTTGGGCGGGGGTTGGACTAGATGAGCGACAAGGTCCCTTCCAACTCTGATTATCTGACTCCTCGTAGCCTTGAATGGGCTCACACCTATCTTTCAGGTTTTGAATAAAGCATAAAAGATCCACTGATAAATCTCTGGGTCTAAAGGTTGTTCCGGAGTTGTCTTGTTTTGAAGAAATATGATTTTATTGTTTCTGAAGGGGCCAGTTCCTGGCTCAGAACCTTCTGCTCTGTGTGGGATTAACCTCTAAATCACAATTTGGGTGGAACTGGGAAAAGTTCAGTCTGATTATTTTCTTTCCTGGAACTCATAGCTTTTTTTAAAAAAAAGGTTTAACTAATTATAAGTATATATACAGTATGAAGGAAACAAGCACGATGTGTGAGATAGTAGGACATAGCCTGCCAATAAACAATAACAATAACAATAGCAACAATACAGAGACCTACAAATAGAAATAGAATGACTATGGCAAAGGCAAGCAAGAGTAGTACCAATTGTAACAGGTGCCTTGGAAGCAATCCCAAAACAACTGAAGCACCACTTGAACACCATCAGTGGAACTGACACATTTGCCATCAGTCAATTATAGAAGGCAGCTTCACTTGGAACAGCTTCCATCCTCCGGCGATCTCTGTAACACTATCAAACATCCAGATTTGCCTGTCCCAGGTCCTTGGGGATTTTTGTAGCTTGGTGTGGTATCCTCACACCAGGTTTGCTGATAATACTCAAACCAGCTTAATAGGACAAGGGTTAGGATGAGAAATATCTTTTTTCTGCCATTTTAAGCTCATGAAGATGGACAGATCCGCTGTTTAATGACCTGTGGACAGTCCTTAATGAATGTAGTCCTTAATTTTTTAATCAAATTCAACCATAGATTAATTCTGGGGGGATCTTAATAGGATCTACACTTTCCACATATTTTAACAGTGTTTGCAATGTCACCTTTAGAAATTTAGAAAGGCCGACTTACTGCAGTGTCCTATCTGAAAAGATACACCTCCACCTAACTAAGAAAGGTGGCTTGATCTGCTTTTGAAGTCAGCTAAATGCAGGAAGGAAGGAAGGAATATATTTTGCAATTTTCACCAACTTGGTTCCTCATTTGAGTACCTATGTATAGTGTTGCATCAGTCAAAAGTCTTCTAGCACTTCAGTTTTGCTCAGATCTGCTTTTTCCCTTCCTGGGAGAAAGAACATTCCTTCTTAATTCTTCTTAGAATAGAATAACAGAGTGGGAAGGGACCTTGGAGGTCTTCTAGTCCAATCCCCTGCTTAGGCAGGAAACCCTGCACCAACTTCAGACAAATGGTTATCCAATTTCTTCTTAAAAACTTCCAGTGTTGGAGCATTCACAACTTCTGGAGACAAGTAGTTCCACTGATTAATTGTTCTAACTGTCAGAAAATTTCTCCTTAGTTTTAGGTTGCTTCTCTCCTTGATGAATTTCCACCCATTGTTTCTTGTCCTGCCCTCAGATGTTTTGGAGAACAGCTTGACTCCCTCTTCTTTGGGGCAAACCCTGAAATATTGGAAAATCCACTCTCCTTTTCTTATTCAGCTATTGGTATGCTTTGGGTTAAATAACTCACGTGAATGACTTAGTTACTAAAATAACTTAAGTAACTCCCAAGTCGATGTCTGGAGATGTAGAGGTTATGAACCAGCGACTTCCATGCAAATGTTTCATTGAACAGGGTGTAGGTGTGAACCAGCTCTGACGTCGTTGCCCAGCTTTCTCGTTTGGTACAATTAGCAGGCAGCTGAAACTTGAGTTTCTGGAATGCATGTGACCTTGCCTTTGGCAGTCTGTGCAGTTGGCAGAGAAATCATAGTGTCTTACCTGTAAATGACTTTTTTTTAGTTTTCATCATAATGGAACGTGTTCAGACAGCTGCTTGAAATGTCATGTTTGATTGTAAAAAAGTTTTATTTTTGTAACGGAATTGTCAAAGTCTCGAGTGTGCTTATTGTTCCTGTCATGTTTTAGTTTATTCATTTTGTTTGTTCGGATTGGAAATTTTTGTTTGACGAAATGAATGAATGAATGAATGTATGACTTGACTGAGTGAATGAATCAATGTCTCTGGGGTAGAGGAGCATGGTCAGAGGCATCACTGCCAGTCATGCTGTGGCATGCTTCTTCACTTACTTTCTTCTGAGATGCTGCTTTCTGCTTAACAAAGCCAAACATGGATGATGTAATGCGAGCTGGCTTCGTAATTCTTTTGTGTGTTTTCTTTCTTCCCGACTGCTTCTCTGGGTAACAGCACATCCATAAATACTAACCACATAGTTTCCTCTATGTATGATTGAAGGGATTGTCTGCCTCCTTCGCCAGACCAACCTGGGCGATTTTCATTGAGCGTTGCAATGTTGTACATCATCCAAACCGAATGAAATCTGGAGAGAGGATATCTGGCTCTGCTTTTAGATCCCACTTTGAAGTAATGCTCATGCATAATTCAGATTTCTTTGACCAGATACTTGGCTCAAGGGCAGTAGGTGCAAGAGGGATTTTGGAGTCGTAGTAGACAATCACTTAAATAAGAGCCAGCCGTATGCGGCATCTGCCTAAAAAAGCCAATGCAATCCTCTGCTGCATTAACAGAGGCACTGGAACCAAGATCATGAGAAGTATTAGTACCGCTTTATAAAACTTTAGTAAGGCCCCACCTGGAATACCGCATCCAATTTTGGTCACCACATTACAAAAAAAAAGATATTGAGACTTTGGAAAAAATGCAGAGAAGAGCAAAGGCCTGGAGACTGAAACATACAAAGAACAAAGTTGCAGGAACTGAGCATGGCCAGTCTAGGGGAAGGCCAACTCACTTAACAACCATAGGACTAAGTTAACAACTGCAGAGATTCAGTGAACAATTGACCTGCTCAGCGATGGGAAATTTTAGATTCAATTGAGGTCGTAAATCAAGGTGTACGTGAAGATTCCTTCCACACAGTTATTCCCATGGATGCTTCCTCCTTGCTTCTCTTTTACTTTGAGGCATGTTATATTTTCCTGGCCAAGCCAGGAGGGATCTGGCATAACAAGGAATGGATACTTACATTTGAGTATAAAAATTTAAATTTGAAATGTCGGTCTTGAAGATCATTCCAAGGCTTTATGCTGGCAAAAAGTCACCGTGGTAAAACTCACTTTATGTAACGAAGGGAGCTGTGTAGCCAGTGAAGATTTCTGCCCTTGGGTAGAAGGTGCTGCCTGGAAAAAGGTGCTACTGGATTCCTGCTGACTTTTTGCCCTGATAGACTCATCTGGTCTCCTGCTAGGTACTAAAGAGAGTGACCTGGCTTGGGGGATCTATCAGAGCCTGCTTGCTTTTGGGTGTTGGGTCAAGCCACAAAAACACCTCTGTTCCAAATAAGCTCTTAATCATCCTGGGTTATATCAAGATGGATTGCCCTGATCTGCTCAGCATGAGTGTGATTTATTTATAATCCAGCTTGCCTTTGGGATAAAAAGGTTTTGTAAATCAGACTGGAAAATTGAAAAGCAAAACAACAACAAAAGGACACCCAAGAAGGCAGTAAAAAGGAAGCCATTGCAACCTGGGGTTGAAAAGACAAAATAAACACATCTGTGCACTCAGCAAAACTTGAGGAAATGTTAAACTTCACAGGAAGTCCTCAACTTACAACAGTTGGCTTAATAATGGTTCAAAGTTACAGTGGCTCTGAAAAAAGCAATTGATGACCGTTTTTCACACTTATGACATGTTGCAGCATGTGCACAAATGTGAATCCAATTTCCTCCTGGCTGATGTTTGATTGAAGGTTTAATCAGCGATAGGAACACTTTCTGAAGGCACCTCTTACATAATAATGCCGAGCTAGGAAAATGGGCTTTTGATTGTTGTTCTTTTTTTAAACAAAAATTAATTTCTTTGAGGATACAGCGGGCTTTTACAAAATCTCTCCTGATGAATTTCTAAATGAAATCCATACCTCCCAGCGATTCCCCTCTTTGCAGAGGTTCACTTTCAGGGTATTCTAGATGTTGAAAGAGTTGGCTTTCAAACTTCTGGAATCCCCTTTGGCCAAGAAATTTGGGCCAAATGTTTTTTTTAAATCATCTCTCTGCAGCCATTTCTTTCTGGAGTTTATAACAAATCTCCAGAACGTATTATTAGTGTGGCAGCATCCATTTTCCAGAATTAATAACACTATGCTCCAAATGTTGCTCCCAGAAATAGTTTTTCAAGCTGTCACAGTAGTGAGTTCAACCTCTTTTGTTTCTGAAGCCTCATCAATTCCTTTGTTAAAATCAATCTATCTATCTATCTATCTATCTATCTATCTATCTATCTATCTATCTATCTATCTATCTATCTATCTATCTATCTATCTATCTATCTATCTATATCTATCCTGGAATCTGTAAAGACAGAATGAAAAATCTGATGTTGATCCACAAGGATATTGGAAAATAAAGAGCGCTCAGAAGTTTACAGGCTTTCCGATAAATGTTTTCCTTGGGACTAGCTTTAAGGATCTGAAAGATACTGTTGGCAGTAATTTTACTGACTATAGCTACAGAATGTTTTCAAGGAAAGAAGTGAAAATAATCCAAGCTTCATGGGGAGAAGTTTGGGGTTGTCTTTCATCACGTAGAATCTCAGCAAAAAAAGGTAATTTTTTGACTATTTTAGAGCAATTCAGTGCCCTGCAGTGTTTTTCTCAAAAGAAAATCTCTCTGTACCAGAAGAACATAATTCAGGAAATGTGATTTTTTTTAAAGTCAAAACCAAATCCTTATACAGTTCTTACCTAACCACCAGGAATGTGCAGAGTAGGATATCCTCACTCTTTTAAGATGCACAGAATATTCAACCCAGTTACAAACAGAACAAGTAATTCCCCTATGATTAAATCATTGCAGACCCCTTTTCATTCTTTTGCACACTCTGCCAGTGGCTTCAAAATTGATTCTTGATTTCTCCTTAAGTTTTGATTCTCCTCTTGACCACCATAATCTCCATGCAAGACCAAGCTGAGTTGAGACAGTTTCCTCCCCAATCCAGTGATACTGGTAAAAAGTAATCCACTAACATGGGAGAGAAATAATTTTGTTATGAGTTTATCTCTTATCTTAATGGACACTGCATGAGTTCCTCACTGAGAGTTCTTACAATAATCTCTACAGTGCAGTTGCTGGCTTTTAATAGAATAATAAAGTTGGAAGGGACCTTGGAGGTCTTCTAGTCCAACCCCCTGCTTAGGCAGGAAACCCTATACCACTTCAGACAAAAGGTTATCCAATCTCTTCTTGAAAACCTCCAGTGATGTAGCACCCACAACTTCTGGAGGGAAGCTGTTCCACTGGTTAATTGTCCTCACTGTCAGAAAGTTTCTCCTTAATTCCAGGTTGCTGCTTTCCTTGATTAGTTTCCAGCTGTTGCTTCTTGTCCTGCCTTCAGGGGCTTTGGAGAATAAGTTGACCCTCCCATCTTTGTGGCAGCCCCTCAGATATTGCAAGACTGATAGCTACACTTTGATTATACCTCCCATACTTCTAATTGGGCCATTATATTCCCCCCCACCAACAACTCCAGATTTTTATTAGAAGGACAAAATGAATATGCTGCTAGAAATGTAACTAACTTCCCAGCATGATTTTGAATTCCTTCATTTATAGCAGACTATTTATACCTTCAAGTACCAGCTGGGAAGATACTCATGGAAAATACTGAGGATTTTTCTGGAAAGTTAATCTGTAAACAGATTGCTGGGTCTGGTGTTTTAGCAGGATTTTATCGGGAGTTTTTTTCTTCCTCTTTCTTTCCCCTCACCTGCTGGCATTTTTGTGTAGGCCTGGCTTTACAACTCCTGTTGTACGCTACTTCTTCAAAAGCTCTGTTGACAGGGACACAGAAAAATTGCAAGCGTGCGGGAGGAGACGGACATAGGCTGGCAGTGTGGCTGTTGCACGTAAAATAAAAGATGGGCTGAAAAGGAGAAATATTAGGTCCTTTATGCCCTCGGCCTCGTGACTCTCATTGTACTTAGCATAGAAGGCTATGATGGAACAAGTGAGTGATGAAGAGGTTTTCTTATTCAGATGGAAGGGCTCATTATTTCCTCATCATGCTTTGGACTGCACTGTGGTGATACAGAGGACCTTCTGAGGTCTCCTTTGTATGAATCAAGAACTTGACATTTCTCCAGAATGTACAATGTTGGCATGTACTGTGTCGGTCTGTCTTCATTTCTATCTCTCCATCTCTCCCTCACTTCCTCTCTTAATATCTCATCTACCTTTCTCTCTCTCCATCTCTTATCTCTTTCTCTCTCTCTCTCTCTCTCTCTCTCTTCTCTCATCTCTCTCTCTCTCTCTCTCTCTTCTATATATAGAATCATATAATATATATATATATATAATATATATTATATATATATATATATTATATATTTTGTTTTCTGAGGTTTGCTGAGATTTGTTATGTGTTATCTCTGGTTGATTCGGTTTCTTCCGCGTTAGAATTGGAAGTAAATCTAGGCAACGTTCGATAAGTCTCATTCATCATCTTCAGGCTTGTTTTTCGTCTGTGCTTTCTCAAGAAGCACGAACCAGAAGCCATACTGCAGCTGCACCACTACCCGCTTCAAACCCCTTACCCATACAGAAGCAAACTGACACCACCGATGAAGCATGTGGCACGACCACGCACGAAGCAAACAACAGTCACACGCTCACCAGCTCAAATTCCCGCAACTATAGACTACCTGAGCACAGCAGGGCCCCCAACCTAGCCAGAACACACCCCCAGCCAATCTAAACAACAGCCAACACCCCCTACCATCGAACACAGCCAAACCCCCACCAATCAAGGTACCCCCCCTAGCAGTTAAAAGAAGAAGCACTGCAGCTCACATTACCCTGAGAAGCACCAAAGCGATAGAACAAAGCCTAGGCATAGATATGAATTAGACTTCATCGAAACGTTGCCTAGATTACTTTCCAATTCTCTACATGGGAGAAACCAGAATAACCAAAGATTCTATATCTATATCTATTCTAGTATATTCTATATCTATATATCTAATCTATATATCTATATCTATGTATATATATTATATATATTATATATATGTTTCTTCATGGGACTTCTGTCATGTATTCGCTTTGTTCAGGCTATTTTCCCACGTCATTATAGTTGTGCTTTTAAAGTTGTAGCAACGTTTCAGCAGAATCTCATCTGCCATCATTAGGCTACTGTATTGAGTTCGTCTGTGAGTCAGACTTTTACAGCCGTTTCTGTTTTAAATTTACATACATATACATACATACATCTATATCTGTCTCTCCCTTAACTATCTCTTATCTCTCTATGTCTATCCATCTCTCTCTCTCATCTCTATCTCTCTCTGATTTTGTCTATTTGTCTTTCCATCTGACTCTGTCTGTTTGTCTGTCCTCTCCCATGTCTTTGTACTCATGGATAAGCACACACAGCGCTATGAAACTCTTCTGAATTTCAGTCCAAAAGGTGGCCAAAGCCAAGTGGGACCTCTTGGTGCCCAACAAGTCCTCTAGGTGGCTATTGCCATGGGATCGAAGCCTCCTGACGCATTTTTGGGACACTGCAATGTCCCAAATGAGGAAGATGAAATATGGAAATCTTTGGGGCCATTTCCCACAGTTGGGTAGGGTAACAGCATCCCAGCCTGAAGAAAATGTGAGGGGCATAACTATGACCTAAGCCCGAATGCTTCTAAATTGCAAGAGATTCCCAAGCCTTGTTAGCTTCAGCTTCGTCTTGCTTTGGACCTCTCCGCACATTAAGGAGGATTACAGTGGTGATTTATTCCCTGGAGTAGGATGAGAATGATAGGGACACCCACTGGGCTATTCAGAGGGCAGCAATAAGGGTTGGCACAATTGCTTGGGAAGGGAGAAGCCTGGACTCTGAGACACACAGTACACAGTTGTGGGAAACTCTTTTGCAGTGCGCTTTAGTCGTGGATGTTGGAAAGCTGCCAACCTATAAAACCTCTTCCCATAATCAGCTGAGTATCCTCTGATTATGGTCCAGGGGAAAAAAAATCTTCTTAATAAGCGGAGTAAAGAAATTTTACAAGCAAGTGGTTCATAAAAGTCTGTGGGAATTAGAAATGCTCTCTCTTGCGCATTTTACTTGTCCTCCTTCCGATGATACGGCTGTTAAGGATTGTAATCCTCCCAGAAGCAAATATGTTCCTATACAAATTAGATTTTGGTCCATCAATAAAGATTATAGAGCGTCTGGATTATTTGAACCTGGTGTTTAGAATGGTCAAGTAACGGGGAGGTTGCAAAAATACAATTTAGTTCCATTGAGATTCCTTTGGACCCAACAGTAATGAGCTCATGGCACGCTTAAAACGGAATAAGGAGACAATGGGGTTTCTGATCAAGCATTTATCTGTGGGACATGAATGTGTTTAAAACATGAAATGGAAGCAGAACAAGAGTATGCAAAATAATTTGTAATGCAACGTATGAGCCAAGTAGTGAGGAGGCCTAGAGTTTACAAACCACAAAGTTTAAGAAATCCCCGGTGAGCTGTTTCCCCCCCTGTATTTACAGGCAAAAGGGGAACTTGGTTCTTTGCCAAGTGACTTATCTAGCTAGTAAGGTCAACCCCACCCTGTCCTTGGACTTCTACATCCAGAACAGGATACACTTGACTAATTCTTCATCTCTCTTTGGCCCTGCTTTTCACTAATCTTTGGACGATGGCATTCTGATTCCCAGACTGTTATTTCATACTTCAAGTGCACGGGAAGGGTTGCAGAATTTTACATCCGGATCAAGCACCATTTATCTCAAGAGAGAGAGAAAAACCAGCCACGTCTAACTCTGAAGACTGCTTCTTCCTCGGGACCTCGGGAAAAGCAGACAGGTTTGTAGCATCCGAGCTTGCAAGATCAAACCAGGTTTTAAGACCTTAGGCCGCGATCCCTGAATTCTCTTGTATTTTTTATAATAACAGTGGAGATGATTCGAGCTGTTTGATCCTATACTGCATACTGCATTTACAGATGTATTTACTTGGGTTGATCTTATGTTTTGGAAACAGGATGGTGCTAGGAACAAAAAAAATCAAGATGATACATATTTGATGTGGTTATTACACTTAAAAGGAAATAACGTTTGCTTTTTGAAAATGTGTTAGAGAAAACAATTTTTAGTGTGGAAACATACGTGATCTACTGAATGTTTGAGTTTCAGAACTGTAAGTAAGCTTAGGTCATAGTGCTTCATATTTGTTTCCATTTGAATTCTCTATTTCCTGTACTACTTCTAGCTACTAAGTCCCATCAGGTTTTGGACACCATAATTTAATCTGAAATGCTCACCAGAAGTTTACTCTTTTCTAGCTAGTTCCTTCTGGGCTGATTTTACTTACGTAAGCAAGCAAAACCCACCCGCTTCTCTGCCAGCCAGCTTTGGTGTTCGTAATACATATTTTGAATCCCACTATTAATGAGCTCATGGGGGGGGGGGGGGNGGGGGGGGGGGGGGGGGGGGAATGTATCTGTTTTCCTTTAATTTGGAGTTTTGGGAAGGAAACTGCGGGCAGGTTTTTAAAGAGCCGGCTCACCAAGGCCTTATAAATTGGTATGAACACTTCACGTGATCTTGATTTTATTCCTCTGTTTATGCTGCCTAGGATTGTGTTGGCTTTTTTGGCAGCTGTAGCACATGGCAGTCTCAGGCTTAAGTGATTGTGATGGTGGTTAATGTTGTGTTGCAGAAATTCAGCCTCCAACTCATCAAATCCATATAAAATTGTAATCCTGCTTTGTTTTTGCTTTTCCCTGGTCTCAAGTCCTCCTCCACTGAATGACAGCATGTGACTAAAATATCCTTATGATTGGCAGAAGGGGAGCTAAAAACATGGTCGCTTTATTATCATAATTGTTGTCATAATTGGATTGGGTGTTAATGTGTTGAGGGCTACTTGGTAGAGTTTTATAACTTTCGGGAACCATCCCCTAGCGAGATTTCTGCAATTTTCAGTCTCTGAAATGCTGAAGTTGTCTGTTACCGCAGATAATTTGGACTCTCTTTGTAACAGATTAAAATTTCAATGGTATATTAATGAACTTTTGTTTTTTTGAGCAGCATTCATGTAAATTAACTTGTCAAGTTTATTTCCAAAATTATAGTAATTTGAGGTTGTGTGTTTCTCATTTTTCATGCCAAAGCCGTCTCTCATTCATGTATGCTGTAGGCTATTTGGTTTGGGGTATATTTTACAATTTATCAGCCCCACCTGGTGACTTTAAGAGATACTGAAATGTTGATTTCCAATAGGAGATCAGCCAATTAGTTTTCCAGAAGTCTTAGAAGGAATTCTGGTTTCGACTCTCATTGCAACTGGTATGATATGTTGTTTTAATTCTGATTCTTGAGGGCCAAAACATTTTCAAGCTTTTATGAGTTTTAAATCTCATTAAAAGAGCAAAACCATTTATTTGGAGATGATTATTATCTTAATTTTTAGTTGCTGCTGGGACTAGTTGAAATGATCAAAGCTAGGATTGCTTCTCCCTACGATAGATGATTTGGCAAACGTTATAAAACATTTTATGGCATAAACATGATCATAATAAACATTTTATCACATACTACAAAATGTCATAAAACATTTCCTGTTCAGCTGTGAAATACGGTTCAGTGTGAGTTACTTTGAAGGCAGATACTTCTCTGAATATCTCCTTGAATGTTTAAGAGTTTTTTCCAGTACATTAGAAGCTCGATCATTGTCAAAAGTGTTGAGGGATCTGGTAAGGAAATTACAGGTGTCCCTCCACTGACATCTGTTTAGGGACCAAAGTAACAACAGCACCGAAAAAAGTTACTTTCAACTGTTTTTCACACTTACAACAATGGCAGCATCCATTAGGTCACGTGATATAAATTCGAACACTTGGCAATGGACTCAAATTTATGACGGTTGCAGTGTCCAGGGATCATGTGATCTCCTTTTGTGAGCTTCTGGGAAGCCAAATCAATGGGGAATAAATGAGAGAGATAGAGATAGAGAGATAGTGGGGATAGGCAGAGAGATAAAAAATAGTTAAGAGATAGAGCTGAAGAGTTGTCAGAGCTGAAGAAGCTTCTTGGAGAAGAAGCGAAACATCTTCAAAGAATAGAATAGTTCAGAATAGAATAGAAAATTAGAATAGAGTAGAGTAGAGTAGAATAGAATAAAATAGAATAGAATAGAAATCAGAGTAGAATAGAATGAGAAAAAATTGAATTGAATTCTTTCTTGGCCAAGTGTGATTGGACACTCAAGGAATTTGTCTTTGGTGCAAATGCTCTGAGTGGACATAAAGGAAAATAAAATACATTCATGAAGAACCATAAGATGCAACACTTAGTGATGGTCATAAGTTACTAATAAGCAATCGAATCATACTAGAAAACTAATAAAACAATATAAATTGTAAAGATACAAAGGAATACGGTTATAGTCATAAGTGGGAAGAGATGGGTACTCGGAAGTGTCAATATAATATAGCAGTAGAAGAATGATAGTAATACTGTCTTAGTAAATAAGAAAAACTTATTAAATAGGTTTTTCTTATTTATTAATTTAATAACTTATTGAAAAAAACCTAGAAAATAAGAAAAACCAGAAAATCCAGTTGCCCCCTGAAAAAGCATCTTTGGGACAACCTGTTTCTTAATTCTCACAGGAGGGTCTCCCTTATGCGTTTGCCACGGTTTGGTTCTGAGATATTCCTTGGGGTTTTATGACTTTAGCGTAGCTTGCCAAGCTTGTGATGTTTGCCTTGCTCTTAAGCTTTTGCACAGAGGCTACACCAGAGGGCAGCATCAAACTTAACTTTGGCACTTTCAAAGGTTTTTGTTTGGAAAAGCATAAAATAGATAGATGGATGTAGTTTTTTAAATGGGCAAGAGCCCTAAAATCCTGCCTAACTGCGAACCTTTAAAAAAAAAATGCCTCGCACACAGCGACAAAATATTTTGTCCCTGGAATCACCACCAACCAAGGAAAGAATTTGCCTTATGTGTGCTGAGACTTTCAAACTTTTTTAATTTTAAACATTTAGGCTTTTAACCTCTATAATGCCTTGACTCGCCTGTTACAGGTACATACTCGACTTAATGACCACAAATGAGCTCCAAATTTATGGTGCTAAAGTGAAACATTTGTTGAGTGAGCTTTGCTCTGTTTTACGATCTTTCTTGCCACTATTGTTAAGTGAGTGACCCAGTCATTAAGTGAATCTGGCTTCCCCTTCGACTTTGTTTGTCAGAAGGTCGCAAAAGGTGACCCCAAGACACTGCAACCATCGTGAATAGGAGTCAGTTGCCAGGCAAATTTTGATTATATGGCCATGGGGATACTGCAACAGTCGTAAGCATCAAACATAGTCGCAACTTACTTTTTCCCGTGTCCTTGTAACTTTGAACGGTCACTAAATGAACTTTTGTACATCGAAGACTACCTATATTGATCTTAATGAGTCTTCATGAGTCAGAATAAAATATTTGTCTCCGCACCAAGTTTAAATGAGGAAGACTTTTTAAAATGTTTGGAACCGAGGTTCTTGGTGCACATTGCTTTACTTGGGATATTCTCTTTTATGTTTTAATAAACCAATAAGATCTCCAAGCTACTTTTCTTGGGGGAGGAAAATCTGTATTTCCAATGTAATTATTGCACTGGAGTGATAATTGTCTTCGTGTTCTCTAAATAGCCATAAATGAGATCCCATCTTGGTTTAAAATGTGCATAGAATCCCTTTGCTCAGAAGAGTAAATTGTTCTGAGTGCTACAACCCTGAATTGTCTGCGAAAATGAAATGTTCTTGTATAGGAAGTCGCAACAAATTTCAGCAATTTTTTACTTTTGCATACATCTCGATGCTTAGTTAACTTTATTTAGGCTGCCTCTCTACCTGGGGCAGACAGGTAATGTTCTCTGTTTGTGACGTTTCGACTGGGACAAGAAATGGAGAGGCAGGAAAAGAGGGGATTATGGGACCAACTCTACACCCCTCAGCCATGGGTGGAGTCTTCAGAGAGCGCACAGCAACACGACAGAGAAGCGGCATATGAAAAGGATTAAAAGCGATGTATTTCCTATGGTTATTGATCGAAAATGGCAGCTTGATGGAATGTTTCCCTTCAGAGAAGCTGCTCTTGGTTCCTTGTAAACAATAGCCCTGGGAGGAATTAGGGAGTTGCAATTCCCTCTGGGTTGATTCTGTGCAGAAAATTTGAGAGGCGGATTCTGAATGAGTTGGTACAACGGCTACTGAATTGCTCACTGCTCCATTTCTGTGAGCATTCCCCCCTCCCAAAGTCGTGAGTGCTTCACTCGAAGGGTTATCAATAATTCCCCCAAGGCAATGTTCTAGGCCCAACTCTCTTCATACTCTACATAAATGACCTCTGTGATCATATTAAGAGCAACTGCGTTCTCTTCGCTGATGATGTCAAGCTGTTCAATACTACAGACAATACTGCTACCCTTCAAAAAGACCTTGACTATGTATCATAATGGTCAAACAAATGGCAATGTCAAATCTCAACAAATAAATGCTCTGTCCTACATATTGGCAAAAAAAATATATCAGAAAATAAAATACAGGCTGAACAGTCAAGACCTTGTTGATGATCCAAACTCTGTCAAGGATCTTGGAGTATTCATCTCTCATGATCTAGGTGCTAGAGCCCACTGTAACTACATAGCCAAAAGGGCATTAAGAGTTGTTAACCTAATCCTGCGTAGCTTTTTCTCTGGTAATATCACACTACTAACTAGAGTATACAAAACAGACCTAGAAAACCTTGAATTACACCGTCTTCTGTCTGATCTAAGTATGGTATATAAAATCATACATTGCAATGACTTACCTGTCAGTGAATACTTCAGCTTCAACCACAACAACACAGGAGCAAGCAATAGATACAAACTCAAGGTTAACTGCACCAAATTGCAGGAAATACGACTTCAGCAACAGAGTGAATGTCTGGACTGCTCTACCTGACTCTGGTTTCTTCCCCAAACCCCAAAAACTTTAACCTTAGACTGTCTACTATTAATCTCACCTCTTTCCTAAAAGGTCTGTAGGAGGCATGCATAAGCGCACCAACGTGCCTACCGTCCCTCTCCTATTGTTTCTTTTATTTTTCTTATATGTACCATTTCATGTATTCATAACTATGTATATACTTATTCCTATTATCTTGTAAGCTATTGGCAAATAAATAAATAAATGTATGGAGAGAGAAAAAACAATCTTTAGAAGAGAATATTTGTAGCTCAGGTTTGAATTGGGGGAGGGCTCCTTGTTGCTCTCTGAGCTTGGTGGTTTTCTTGCAGATGTTTCATGACCCAACTAGGGAATGTCATCAGTGGTAGAAGGGAGTTGGGTTTGCAGAGAGGAGGAGGAGGACTGTGGGGTCCTTGGTGCTTTCAGAATTTGGTAGTTTTCTTGCAGACATTTCATGACCCAACTAGGGAACGTCAATCAGTGCTAGAAGGGAAGGGGAGTTTGATGCTTTCAAGGTATTAGCACTGAGGATGTTATTTAGTTGGGTCATGAAATGTCTGCATTAAAATCCTCAAGTTCAGAAAGCACCAAGGACCCGAATCTGTGGGAAATAACTTTGCCCGCCTTTTCTCAGGGTGAATGATATGCTCATGGAGTGGGATTACAAATCTAAAAAGCCACCTGATTTTATTTTTGCTCAAGATTTTACTTATGCGAAGGCAATCCTTCTGCCCTTTCCTTTGCTTAACAAAACAGGTTGGCCATAATTTTCTTTATTTATTAAAGCCAGAACCCTTTCTGTGTCTTCTAGATCCCATAAGTGAAACCTGGGAGTCACCTCAGCTACCAAGGACTATCATGGCTGAACCAGATTACATAGACGAAGACAATCCTGAACTAATTAAGCCTCAGAAACTCATTAATCCTGTAAAAACATCCCGGAACCATCAAGATCTTCATCGAGAACTCCGCATGAATCAGAAAAGGTAAGAGGCAAAGACCTAAATCCTTTTTTCTTTTTAGTTAATAAGGAATAAGGAGTCTACTTATTAGACTTGCTCCCTTAATCCAACTATCCAATGGCTGGGCTGCAGTCCCCGGTTAAGAAGATTTTTGCTTACAGTTAGTCCTTGACTTATGACCATTCAGTGTCCATTGGAAGTTACGACGCATTGAAAGAAGTGACTTACAACTGGTCGGTAAACTTACAGTCAAAATTCAGGTGCTTGGCATGTATTTACAATGGTTGCACTATCCCCGAATCATGTGGTCGCCATTTGAAATCTTCTCAGCGACTTCCCACAAGCAAGAGCCACGGTGGGCAGTGGTTAGAGCACAGTACTTGCCGGCTACTTCTGCTGACTGCCGGTTGCCTGCAGTTTGTCTGTTCGAATCCCACCAGACTCAAGGTTGACTCAGTCTCCATCCTTCCGAGGTGGGTAAAATGAGGACCCAAATTGTTGGGGGCAACAGGCTGACTCTGTAAACCACTTAGAGAGGGGCTGCAAAGCCATGTGAAGTGGTATATAAGTAAGTGCTATTGCTATTGCTTTGCTCTTCCTTTTCTTTCCTTTCCTTTTCCTTTTCCTTTTCCCTTTCCCTTCCCTTCCCAGATTGCTGGGGACAAGAGGCTGACCCTGTAAATCACTTTAGAGAGGGCTGTGAAGAGGTATATAAGTCTAAGGGTCATTGCTATGGCTATTGCTAAAATGCATGGGGGAAAGCTGGATTTGCTTACTTAATGGTTGATTTAAGTGATTCACTTAATGACCATAGGAAAAAAGGTCTCGTGCTGAACGCCTCATTCAGTAGTAAAAATTCCAGTCGAAATTTTGATCATAAGTCAAGGACTAACTGTATTATTTTCCACAGAGAAAATAATGTCACTTGACTATCTAAGGCTGTTAAAACTCTTACTACAATCCCAGAGTCGAGCAAACCTTAAACCGACAATATTAATCGTCTTCACCAAAATCTAATTGTAACCTTCATTTTATGAGATAATTAATTACATCCCAAAGCTGTAAAAAGCTCATTTGTTTTTAAGGCACCAGTGAATATTTATTTTCTTAAAAATCTGTCACAGACAGCTTCTTCTGAAGTTGAATTGATAGCAAACTCTCCTGCTTAATGTGAGGATTTTATTACTTATGTTTAGAAAGGCAATCTTGGAATAAAAATAGAATATAGGTTTTCCAAGGGGAAGAAGAAAAGAATAGAAATTTGTATCATTTACCTCTTGTCTTTTTATAAATTAGTCCCACGAGGAGGGGATAGTGTGAACTTGGGTTAGGTGAAGCTCATCTTAAATAAAAGTTTTTATCTGTGGAAGCATCCAAAATATCTTACTACCCTTTTCCATGGAGAGAGTAACCCTGCAAATAAGACCACTGTGATAAGGAAAACCATGACATGGTGAGAAAAATCCAATAACATGATCTTTTGAAGAGCTCTCCTTGGTTTATAAAATATCTAATTGTGGACATTACAACATTTTTACTTTGGATTAGAGACAGAATATTATTTTTCTCTTGTTCTTGTGAAGGGAGCAAATCAAAGACAAACCTTTCTGTACTTGGATCAGGACAAAAATTTAATTTTTCTTAAAAGCAACTCAATGTATTTATTCAGTGTAGAGAATTTATAGCTTTTAGCTTGGTTGCTGGTTTTCATTGCTGGAAATGCCAAGACTTTAAAAAAAAAAAAAAAACCACATCTGCTTGCTTGAAAGCAAAAGGGAATAAAGCTTCCAATATCAAGCTGTGAATATTTAATTTCTGTGCAATCAAGTCCCACTTTTTATTCTGCATTTGAATTCTGCCCTCCAGGGTGATAGCTTCCTCTAGTGCCTGCCAAAAATATCTTATCATAGCTACGTATCAACCCCAGCAATTCATCTTTTTAAAAATAAACGATAGTGCAGTGAGCTGAACGCTAATTTAAACTAGGGTTTCTCAGCTTCAGCGAATTTAAACCCCAGGAGTGTTCTTCTTGTCACCATGACCACCAATTGAGTCATCTTCTGAGTTGTCCTTCAGCCTTTTCTGCCCTTGAAAATGGATTAATCCCTGTCTTGCACAGAACAAGCTTCCAACTGGGAGAGCTAGAAAAGTCATGTCTTCCTCTCCTCTTTCCATCCTACCTGCTGGAATGTTTAAGAAGATAATCCTGGGACCTTTTATCCTCTACTTGCAATGATGGGCAACCTTCATTGGCTGGTCCTGTTGCTAACCTCTGGATGGTTCATCCTAGACTGCACAACCACTTAGTATTTTGTGGGGTGACAGTTCATTAGCATGGGTCAAAATAATCAGTGATACATGTAGATTGGAGGTCTGGCTAGAGTGTTAAAATTGTTGTATTGTTTTATTTGTTTTAATCAATGCTAAGAGGGCCAAGAATGGTCCTCTATTCAGGAAAAACATTTGCTGATTTTCCATCATTATATGTTGCACTCCCGCGCCATCTAGCGAACTAATCCTGGAGCTACTCCAATAAGATACATAGTCCTAATATAAGGGGACTTTTAAAGCTTTGGGATCTTATGAAAGATGCTTTCTGGCTTGCTTTTTTTTTTTTTTTTTTT
>BHFT01037240.1:57612-74357 GCA_004320025.1 Laticauda laticaudata
GGGGGGGGGGGGAAAGCTTTTTGACTGATGAATTTAGACTGGAGACCCACTTATCTGAAATGATACAGGGCCATGATGGCCAACCCAGCTCAGCTCCACTGTGCATGCGCACACACCTCCTGCCAGCCATGCAACCCATGTTACTCCCTTCTCCTTTCCTCCCTGAATGCCCTAGGATGAAGAAGGGTGGGCCTGGGTCTTCCCCCGAATTCCCTCTCCCTTGCTCTGCCCAGCTGGATTTTGCCCTTCCCCAGTTTCTTCCACAGCCAAGGGAGCCCCACTCCCACTCCCTGTCGGCTGCACGGCCTCCCCCTCCAAATCAGATTCCAACAGGGGCATGACAGACACGTTTCCTGACCCAACTAGGTAACTTGGTCCTAGAAGGGAGGAGGGTTTGTGGGGTGAGGAGGAGGAGGAGGACTGTGAAGTCTTTAATACTCTCTCTGAGCTTGGTGCTTTTCTTGGAGATATTTCATGACCCAACTAGGTAACATCATCAGTGCTAAAAGGGAGTGGGGTTTATTTCTAATTCTGGTTGTAGGTCATGGACTAGCTATATCTGCAACCACCAGGACTAGAAGCATGCATAACTATTAAAAATTAATTGCCCCATCCAAGTATATCTCATCTGCAGCCACGAAGCATGAAATGTTTGTCCTTAAAGCGGCTGAATATTAGTTAGATTTTAAAGGGTTTTGTGAAAATCATTTGAGGCTATAAGTTGTATCCCTTGCAGTTTAGCTGGCTACAATAGGATGATGATTAGAACATCTTCAAGAATCTGGTTTTGCCTGCCAATCTTGTAAAATTCCATGCTTCCATCCTGGATATTTTTCCTTGTACAGGATGTTGCATTTAATGCTGACCTAAACATTCCTTTAGGTGCTGATTTAAAATTGAACAAGGGGGTTTCTGAAGGAGAGACCAATCTTTTTTTTTAAAAAAAAAGGTTGCACCAAGCTTTTTTAAGGTATGTGTGTGAGTATAAAATGTGCGAGACAATAAAAAATTGAAATATGGGACTTGTGTTCTCAGATTGTCTTCTTTACACTCTCAAGGCTGTTTTCTCTTTCCTTTTTCAAATGACAAGACAAAATAATATGTTCAAAGGGGACAACATTTTGCTTCTGGCAACTGTTCTATTAATATGGACAAGTTTTTCACCATGTTTTAAAAATTAGAACAGTTAGGTTCAGTATTCCTCAAATATAGGTCAGCTCATGCCAGTATGTAATCTTGTTTTACAGATGCAAAATAAAATTAATTCTTCCCCAAACCCATCTCTCTCTCTCCCTCCCTCCCTCTCTAAAAAAATCTTATCTGATCCTAAATGGTTTTGCTTGTGATGTTGCTTGTACAAAGTCTTCAGATGGCACCCACCAATCTTATTAATATGAACAATTAAAAACACAATCTAAGAGAGTCAGAATTTTGTGAAATGGTGCCATTTTCTCAAGATCTCTTGTTCTTGAAGAATGATATGCATTATGACAAATTGTAATTGTTTAAAAATGTGCAGCAGTAATACTGGGATTTGCTGAGATGCTGTCTGATCCCAGAGGAGATGAATTCTGATCCCACTGTAGGCACGAAAGCCAGCTTAGGTGACTTTGAGCCAATCACCAGGAAACAGTGACTTCTAGTCCTGCCTTAGGCATGAAAGCTGGTTGGGTGATTTAGGGCCTATCACCAGGAGTCTGTGAGCTCTAGTTCCACCTTGGACATAAAAGCCAGCTACGTGACTTTGGTCTCCTTCCTTTGAGCTCAGTTGTGGTCGTAACTCAGGGACTACCCTGTACAAGCCAGCCAACCAAGCAGAAGAAATAGGTGAACTTTTAGCAAACCAACATATGCAGGAAACGCACCACAGTAGTAATGAGGGATTTTTACCTACCCTGACATCAACTGGGAGACAAATTCTGGATCAAATGGGAGATCAAACAGGTTCCTGATCAACCTAGCGAACTTCCATCACCCAAAAGGTAGAGGTGGCAACTAGGTTAACTAAACTGGACCTTATTCTTACCAACTGAGAAGAAGTGATAGAGGGAATTGAAATCACAAGAACTTTAGGGGAGAGTGACCATGTCATATTAGGATTCAATATAACAAAACATAATCAAACCAGTGTTTTAGATTTTAAAAGAGATGATTTTAACCAACTCAGAACTTGGGAAGGATCCCATGGATGAAAAATGTTAAAGGGGAAATCAATTCAAGAAGCTTGGCAAACTGAGAAAATATGATTATAAAAGCCCAGCCTAGTTCAGTACCACTTCTGGAGAAGAGGGATCATTAACATAAGTGTGAAGGCTATGACTGAAAAGTGTAAGATGGCCTTTAGGGTTCTCTCTCGTACCAAGAGAAAGGAAGAGGCAATGAGAAACCATTGTGGGATTAGTTTATTAACCATGCCTAGGAAGGTATTTCTCCTCATTCAGATTGAAAGGGTAGGAGAAGAGAGACAAAACATTTGCGCAGTGCAACGTAGCTGTATAAAGAGCAGGGATGGACAAACCAAATTTTGTTTCTGGCCCCCGAGGCTTAGATGGAATACAAATCTTTGTAATAAAATGTTTCACAAAGTGAATTGATTTGAATTATGAATGACTCGCATAAGTGTGGAGTTGAAGGTTGATTGCTGAAGGTGATAAGAGCAGAACATGATGAAATGAAAGCAGGCAGCCAAATTAATGGAATGTTTAATAAATGGTTCTACACCTACCAGGGAGAATGTGAAGAATGTTCTCATGTTGTCTTGATTGAAAGTGTTTCTTTCTGCAAAAAGAAATGTGAGAAGTTAGCAAAACAAAACAAAACAAAAGAAATTATATGAACTGGAGAAAAAAGCCAACACAGCCCTATGCTACATTAATAGAAGGATAGAATCAAGATCATGTGAAATGTTAATACCACTTTATAATGCCTTGGTAAGACCACACTTGGAATATTACATCTAGTTTTGGTCACCACACTATAAAAAAGATGTTGAGACTCTGGAAAGAGTGCAGAGAAGAGTAACCAGGATGATGAGGGGACTGGAGGCTAAAATATGTGAAGAACGGTTACAGGAACTGGGCCTGGCTAGTGTAGCGAAGAGAAGGACCAGGGGAGACAGGATGGCAGTCTTCCAATATTTGAGGGGCTGCCACAGAGAGGAGAAGAGGGTCAAGCTATTCTCCAAAGCACTGGAAGGCAGGAGAAGAAGCAACAGATGGAAACTAATCAAGGAGACCACCAACCTAGAACTCAGGAGAAATTTCCTAATAGGGAGGATAATTAACCACTGGAACAGCTTGCCTTCAGAAGCTGTGGATGCTCCATCACTGGAGGCTTTTAAGAAGAGACTGGACAGCCACTTGTCTGAAATGGTATAGGGTCTCCTGCTTGAGCAAGGGGTTGGACTAGAAGATCTCAAATGGTCCCTTCCAACTCTGTTATTCTGATATTGAACACAATTGTAGTTTGCAAGGATCCAAAATATAGGGAGATATAGTGGAGTCTATTTGTGTAAAGTCAATTTGGCTAAATTTTCTTTATCTCACATCTTTAATTTTGTTGTCTCATGGCCTCTGATTTAATTTCGGTGCTGGATATAACATCATTTGGCCCAAGAGTGAATGGAGTACAAAAACCACAATGAGCCGTTGCAAGGGAACGCTGTTAGCCTTCAGCCCATTTCTGTCAACTGTTTTAATTGCATCCAGTGTCCCAATTGGGCCTACACTGCTCCAAGTGAGAGTTGCCACAAATTCTAAAGTTAGGGAATGAGGAGAAAGGAGATGCCTGGCTTCTGCAAAGCATAGCCTTCGTGCATTTATGGCGCATGAAGTCTTCGCATTGCTCCTGCCAGAAGAACAGAAGAAGATCGCTTAAACCACAAATATTAGAATGTGCAGAAATTGAATAGATTAACATTTGCAATTAAAGAGAAGGAGCAAACTGGATATCACCAGATATGGGAACTGTTTTTATCGATGGCTAAAGAAAAAAATAGGAAAGCTAGAAAGAACTAATTGGCTAGTGAAATATAGAACATACGTTAATAGAACTGAACATGTTAAGAAGAGGAGTGTTATAGTAATAGAAATATGTATATCAATATAAGAACAGAGAATTAATATTAAAACAATGAATATGGTTGTAAAATTAAACTGTTGTTGCACAAAATGTTTGTACCCAGATGACACAACATTAAATGAAAGATAAATTGTATGTATTTTAAACAAAACTTAATAAAAAAAACAAAACCATAACCAGAATATTGATTTGCAATCCTATTTCCCTGCAGTAAATTCTTTTGCTGGCAGTTTTGTTCGGGGTGAATCCTCTTAGCTGTTGTTTATCTGCTGAACTTTCCAAGCATGAAAATCTCATGGGATACTTTTGGAGAAATGGGATGGTTTGACATCCAAAGTGAACACAAAGAACGGGGTTAAGGTTGCCTTATTTTCCAAAGATGGCAACCACCAGGACCCAACCTCACATCTTATATTTGTTTCTGAGACAAAGCTGATGGAAGAGTCCAATGTTTGCCTCCCCAGTTGTTTTGGGCCTTGGGGGTTCATTGCTGTATTTATTTTGGTTATGGGTAAGAGGCAGGGGTGGGATTCAACCGGTGTAAAAACCAGTTCAGTGAGTGTGCACTTTGCGTGCGCACACAGCATTTGCAGCTCACCTTCTGCTGCAACCCCTGTGTGTAAAACAGCTGATGCGCGGAAATCTGCTCTGCCACGTGAAGCAGCTGAGCTGGAAAACCCGGAAATAAAGCACAGACTAGAGCCGGGTCGATGGGCCCAACAGCTGATTGTTGGAGTAAACCAGTTCGCTCACAGCTGATCTTTGGAGCTACCGGTTCAGTCAAACTGACCCAAACTGGTAGAATCCCATCCCTGGTAAAAGGTCCCGCTATGTGGCGGTAGGGCTTTTAAGGGAATGGGGTACCTTGACAGCTGGTTCCATTTAGTGGGGAGGGGGCTCGAGAGAAATCCCCTCCCAATTACAGCTGCCCATGTGGATATTGAGCAGATGCTAAATAAAGAGCACAATTTAAACATGTTAAAGATCCCTTTTCCCTCAGCATCCAGCTGTTCGGGGACCTGTCTCCTCTTCAGAGCATTCTTGCAAATTTCAGTGCAAACAGATCTGATTTTAAATTTCCTGGGCTCATGGCAAATTAAGAAGGAGCTGCTAATCAGATACCAGACATCTCTGAATGGTGTAATGTGGTTCATTGCTTCAGGAAAGTAACAGGAGAAACATTTTCTGTCAAGGCAATAAACTGAATTTTGCATTCCGTTCAGCAAACTTTATTTACAACAAGCCATGTATAACGATCGATCTAACAATTTAGAGCGAGCCAGTGTGATCTAGCAGGGTATAACCAGCAGACTGGGAGTTCTAGTTCTGCCTTAGGAAATTAAAAAAACAAACAACTGGATGATTTTAGGCCACTCCCACTCTCAGTCCAATCTGCCTCACAGGGTTGTTGTGGAAAAAATACTGTTTTTCATTTTTTTTTCTATACTGTGTTTTTTTTAATTGTTTGCAAGCTGCCTAGAGTCACTGTGAGCCAGTCGGCACAGATATAAAATTTCCAGATAAATAAATAAATCCAATGGGGAGTTTTTTTTAGCTTTGTTATTTAATTCCATTCAACAAAATTTAGGAAAAGGATAGGAAAAAACATTTAATAGTTGTGGCTCTGAAAAATAGCATTTGAGACAGCAGAATCTTGATTGCAAGTACTTTTATTTCTATTTGGAAATGGCTTCTGCACTTTGTGCTTGAGGTGGAAAAAAAACCCCAAAACTTTGATTTTAGTTTTTTACCGATGATATAGATTTGTTGTTAGTTGGCTAGTTGAAACCATTAGGAAAAACTAAAAAGTTGAAAGTTTGATGTTAAGGCCTTAATTCTACTGCACCAAAGGGAGCCAGAAATCAATGCCTTTCTTTCTTTTCCCCCTTTTCTTTCCTCTCCTTTTTTCTTCCCTTTTTCCTTCCCTGTTTTTCCTATCATTTACTTTGTTATTTTCTTTGTGCTACGTTATAAGCTGATAAAATTGTTATACAAAAAAGAGAGAGAGATAGCAGAATCCAGAATGCTCTTTGTCCCTCAGTCCCTTTTCCCCTGGAAAACTCCATCAGCAGCTACAGAGAAATGATGATAGTGAGGGACAGTTCTCAATCTCCATAATTCATAATTCTGTTTAAATTACCTGACAAATTACCAGTTCACCTCATCTAACCTGCTGTGATAATCTGAAAAGATACGTGGGAGACAAGATGAAAGTTTTAATTGAAAGGAATGGGGGGGAAACCTAATTACAGAGATAAGAAGAATTTGAAGAGACTGATTCCTCAGTTTTCATGTTATCAGCCCTGCCAGGATGCATTAAGTTTGAGGGGATCTCAACAATGGTGGAATTCAAAATATCCTATGGCAGGGCTTGCCAACCTTTTGGACCTCAGGGACCACCAAATTCATAATTTTAAATTCTGCGGAGCATAGACCCTGGGAAAATCCAAAAAACAGTCTGCAGGAAAATTCCCCACCCCATTTTCCTACTGATTGATCACTCTTTATTTGGGATTGTAGGATACTGTCTCCAGCTCCATTCTCAGTGGGAGAGAGAGAGAGAGAGAGACTTTTGGCTTTGTGCAAGGAAAGCAGCAGAAGCAGCAAAAGTCTTTCTTTCTCTCCCCCAAACTCCATCAGAAATTTGTCTTTGTGAAACTTGTCATGCTAGCGCAGCCTCTTGGAGCAGGAGGCCTTGCAGGGTCCCAAAGACTCATTTCTGGCAGAGTTTGGGGGAGAGAAAGAAAGACTTTTGCTGCTTTCCTTGTGTGCAGAAAAAGAGAAGCAGAAGAAGAAAGAAGCGGAAAGAAGCAGCCTGATGGCCAGGCCAGGTGCATGGGGCGAGTGGGGCAAGTTCCCCCTCCACCCTTTCCCCCCTCCCCTCACTAGCTCATGTTGTTCGCAATGCAAGCGACACAAGCCTTGTTTCCCCATGGAACATGTGGGCGGCACAGTCTTGTGTTCCTGCGCAGCCTGGATTAATTGCTTTGGGGGAGACATTTCTCTGTGGACCACCAAAATGTTCTCGTGGACCACTAGTGGTCCCCAGCCCACTGGTTGGTGACCACTGTTTTACGGTACTGCCGATGCTGCCGGCACATGGAGCATTCTAAAACGGGGAAATTTTAAGCATGGAAACTTACCTTACCATCAGCACTGGTGAGTAAACCACTCTGCCGTATGTAACAGCTGAGCTGCAAACAAAGGAAATATAGGACAGGAACGGGCAGGGGTGGGTGGACGGGGGCCAACTGCTGACTGGCACTAACTGGATCACTACAACCAGTGCAAACCGGCATCATCCCACCCTTGGATCACAACTCCACAGTTTGTCTCTTGGCCAAAAGACATTTTGGGAGATTAATCTGATTGTTGGAATCATTCCTGCTGAACATACAAGTTGCATGGTGTGATGACCTGGAGTGTAACATAAATGTAAAAAAATCCAAAACGTAACTAAATGTCCCTTAATGCCTCCAACTTGGCTCCACTGTTCAATAATTCTCAGTTGGAGATAAAATGTATTCAAAAATGGTCTTCAAAAGAAAGCAATACAGTCCAAACTCAATGAGCGGATAGAGGTGAAATAAAAAACCAAAACAAACTACAATGTAGGAATTTCCACAACGGATAAGGATAAGTAATTACCAAATTCAAGGAGATAACAAGGTACAGTCTGTTGGAAGAATGCCAACTAAGATAACTTCAGCCCAGAATAAAACACACTTTGCTTCTGGCAATGCTTTGTTGTAACTCTCTTATATACTATTCTCCCCAGCTGCAACCAATGAGGGGGATCATGGCCGCTTCCTCTCTCATAAGCCATGTTGTTTCCTTCTCAGTTCCTCCCTGCGTGTCCGAGGATGCATAGGGGATGGGCCTGGTTTTCCTCTGACTGCCCAGCCGGCCTCTGCCCTTCCCCAGCTTCCTCCATAACCTTTAGAGACACACCTCCACTCCATCGGCTGTTCCTCCTCTTCCTCAGAGTCCAACTCTACCAAGGGCATGACATGTGGGATCAGTGAGAGAGAATTGGTAGGTAGTCCTGGATTCACAACAGTTCGTTTAGTGAGTGTTTCAAAGTTACAACAGCACTGGAAAAAATGAATTTATGACTCTTTTCCACACTTGAGAACTTCACAGCAGCGTCCCAGGGTTCCGTGATCAAAATTCAGATGTGACTGGTTCACATTTATGATGGCTGTGGCATCCCCCAGGGTCACATGATCCCCTTTTGTGACTTTCTGACCCACAAAGTTCCAATGGGGAAGCCAGGCTCACTGAACAACTGAGCTACTAACTTAAGAATTGCAGTGATTCATTAAACAATGGTAGCAAGAAAAAAATGGTTATACGTCACTTTTTTTCAGTTTCCCTGGTTACTGCAAACTGTCATTAAATAGCTGTAAAGTTGAGGAGTGCCTGCATTTTAAACAATTTCCTTGTACTTTTCATGCTTCTTGTAAATATTTGTGTGTGTATTTTTTTGAAGTGTTCACTCTGGATTAAGGGTTCATTGATTCTATAAGCCTCAAGAACTTCAGTTTAGTGCAAACCCTTGTTCTTCTAGGTCATTAATGGCGAATCTTTTTATTGTAGTGTGCTGAAAGCACGCATATGTGTGCGCATGCTGGCACCCACAATGCAATGCGCCCTGCTTCCCTGCACATGCACATGCAACACCCCCCCTTTACCTGCACTGCGCATAAGTGTGCCTCCCAGCTGATTTTTGGCCTGTTTGAGGCCATTTCCGCCCTCCCAGAGGTTCAAGGGAAGCCTCTGCAGCCTCGGGAGGCTGAAAAATGGGCCTTCGGGAAATACCGGAAGTGCCCATTTTCAGCCTCTGGAGAGCCTCTGGAGCCTAGGGGAGGTCATTTTTGAGGAAATACTGGAAGTGCTGAAACGGGCCCAATTTTTGGCCTCCTAAGGCTGCAGAGGCTTCCCTCAAGCCTCTGGAAGGCCAAAAACTGCCTCAAATGGGCTGAAAATCAGCTGGCGGGTGATACCTGCACAAGGCGGGTAAGTTTGGCTGGGGCTCACATGCCTGCACAAATGGCTGTGCGTGCCACCTGTGGCGTGCATGCCATAAGTTCACCCTCATGGTTCTAGGTAATACATTTATTTAAGTATCTGTTTATTCTTTCAGAAGAATGACCTATTTCCTCTACTTTCTCAAAATCAAATGCCCTTACAGCTTGCTTGGAAAATGAAGGCCAGTTGAGAAAGTCCATTGCTTCCAATAGGATCTGGAGTCCTTGAATCTGAGTCAGGGGCCACGGTGGGCTTCTTGATCACCAAGGAGAAATTGGACCGCTTGATGGATTTTTATTGAGATTTCCTTGATATCAATCACCATGGCAACCAAACAGATGCCGCGGCTGGCAATCGGCAACAGTTGTCTGCCTTCATGTGATGCAAATAACAGAATCGAGGGCCGGGCAGCTTTGGAGAAATGCAGGCTTAATTACGGCTTATTTCAGCAGGGTAGAAGGAGAGAGAGAGAGAGAAAGAGAGAGGGAGAGAGAGACACACACAGAGAGAGAATCTTTGATTTCTTTGTTCTTCTTGTAGTTGTTCCAGAAGATAATTGCTTCTTTCTTTGAGAGAGCCACTCAAGGGGAAAATGTTCTTTGTGTGTGTACAAGAATGGCTGTTCTCTTAAAAGGAGGAATGTGCTGATTTTAATCAAGGTTTCTTGCTTGGTTAAAGAAATCAGCCCTGCGAGACTTTGAAAGATTTGCTCGTCACACATTTGGGATTTTCAAAGCAAAATTAATTTTCAAACTACAAGCAATCCTGGACTTACACCCACAATGGAGTCCCATATTTCCATTGCTGAGCAAGGCAGGTGTTAAGTCAGAGGTGGTATTCAGCCGGTTTGGACCAGTTCTAGAGAACTGGTCGCGGAAATTTTGCGTAGTTCGGAGAACCAGCCAATCCCATCTCTGACTGGCCCCACCCCCATCTATTCTGCGCCTCCCATTGAGTCGCACTTGATTGGCTGGGTCTCCTTTGGTTACCCTGCATAGGACAGGGTAAAACAGAGCTGGAAAGCAGGTTAATGGAGTGGGGAGGGAAAGTAATCTTCCCCTGCCATGCCCACCAAGCTATGCCACCAAGCCACACCCACATAACCGGTAATTAAAAAATTTTTGAATCTCACCCCTGTGTTTAGTGAATTTTGCCCCCTTTTATGACCTTTCTTGCCACCGTCATTAAGTGAATCACTGTAGTTGATAAGTTTAATAAGATGGCTGTTCAATGAATCCGGCTTCCCTGTTGATTTCGCTTGTCGGAAGATTGCAAAAGGGGAATCTCGTGATCCTCCTCAGGACACTGCGACCGTCGTTAACATGAATCAGTTGCCAAATGCCTGAATTCTGATTGTATGACTGTGGGAATGCTGCAGTGGTGGTTAAGTGTCAAAACTGGTCCTAAGTCACTTTTGTTCAATGCTGTTGTAACTTTGAATGGTCACTAAATGAAAAAAAAAATCCCCAATTGTATGTGAACAAAAATTCAGGGTGATCACATTGGAGGCTGCAATCCCATCTAATTATCAGGTCAGCCAGGAAAGATGGACAGAAAAGTGATCCATCTCTTGTCCGTCCTCCCGTGTTTTACATTTCCCATCTTTCTTGGCTGCCAATCAACTAATAGCTTTGCTTGATCGAGGCCAAGTGACAGAAATCCAGCAATGTCCATCCAGATGTTTCTTGACAAGTACACCAGTCAGACCAGATGGAAATGGCTCTGCTTACCTGCCTGCACACCAGCTGCCAACCCTTCATTATTTGTTTAGCAAATTTGCACCTTCCAGATTGAAGCCGCCTGTTTTATCTTTCAATTTTGTTCCCTGGTTGTTATCATTTCCACCTAGGTGCTGCTGCCTGACTCCAATCAACTCTAAGTGTCAGGAAGCAAAAAAAATATTAATCCTAATCTAAATCTGGTAGTAAACAGATGGCAGAATTGGTGAACACAATGGAGCCCATATCCATTAAGAGCAGGGGTGGGATTCAAACATCCTAACAAACGGTTCTCCACCCGGTTGCTGGGGAGGTGTGGCCATGGTGGGCATGGCCTACCAGAACTTCCGGCTTCCCTCGGGCCTCTGGGAGGGTGAAAACAGCCTTCCCCAGCTCCAGAGGCCGAAAACAGCCTTTCCCAGCTCCGGAGGCCCTGTGGAAGCTGGAAACAGGCCTGTTTCTGGACTTCCAGAACTTCCAGTTCGGCCCATTTTTTGTCCTCCCAGAGTCTCTGCGTGGACCTTTCCCTTACTTACTTGCATTCAAAATGGACCGTATGGAGACTCCTGGGATGGGACGGGCAGGGTGGGCCAGTCAGCTCAACTACCAGTTCAGCGTACCAGATGCAAATTTAATGTCTGGTTCACCCAAACCAGCTCAAACTGGCTGAATCCCACCCCTGGTTAAGAGTCTGCAACCTTCGTAGCCCAAAGTCTGGGAAAGACCTCAGACTTGAAGGCTCTCTGGGGTGCTATAAATGTGGGAACCACCCCAATGCAAGTGGGAACTTCATTTTGGTCCTACATCACTTCCTAAGTCCTGATAATTAATGGTATTTGATCAAGGCAAGCTGGACCATGCCAATCTTGAAAGAATGAACCATCTGGGCCAACCCTGTGAGAGATCGGTGACTATCTTGAGTAGCTTTTTCTCCGGTAATATTGTACTACTAACTAGAGCATACAAAACATTTGCTAGACCAATTCTCGAATACAACTCATCGATATCTGGAATCTGTACATCGGACATTAATACAATTGAGAGAGTCCAGAGATATTTCATGAGAAGTGTCCTCCGCTCCTCTACTTACAACAGAATACCTTATGTTTACAGACTTGAAATTTTAGGCTTAGACAACTTAGAACTGTGCAGTCTTCTGTCTGACCTAAGCGTAATACATAAAATTATCCATTGCAATGTCCTACCCATCAATGACTACTTCAGCTTCAACCTCAATATTACACGAGTACACAATAGATACAAACTCAGGGTAACCGCACCAAACTCGATTGCAGGAAATACGACTTCAGCCACAGAGTGGTCAATGTCTGGAACGCCCTACCTGACTTTGTGGTTTCTTCCCCAACCCCCCAAACACTTCAACCTCAGACTGTCTACTGTTGACCTCACCCCATTCCTAAGAGGTCTGTAGGAGGTATGCATAAGCCTACCATCCCTGTCTTATTGTTTCTTTTTTTTCGTACCCATAATCATGTTCCTAAAACTTGATTGACAAAATAAATAAAAAATAAATAAATCTCAAGTAACGAGGCTGGAATGTCACCTAGACGTATCAAGATGTCCATCACTGGCTTGCTGCTGCATCCTGGACCGGTAGAAGCTTCTGGGTGGCTTCCATGTACAATGTGTTATGGAAATAGAACTGTGACAGGTCTCCTAATTTAAGAAAAATGGCACTGGTGCGCCACAAGAAATTGTGCAAAGCCTTCCTGCCCACACTTGTCATCTCTTAAATAGGAAGTGCTAGCCCATACGAGGTTCATGAAGGAACATCTCCAGATCCTGGTGGCCCCAACATCCACAGTCATAAAGTCTTGCTTGGGTTGAAAGTTCACAGCTGGACTGGAGTGTTTGAAGATACAAAGCAGGGTTCTAAGAACTGATTCAGTTCCTGCATTATGAGATTTTGGGCTACAGTTGAACACCAGATCTTGAGGAAACCTTGATGCTGTCTGAGCTTGGGGTTTTTTTTCTTGCAGGAGTTCATTACCCCATTAGGCAACATCATCGGTGCTAGAAGCAAAACCTCCTCCTTTTCAGCACTGATGCTGTTCCATAGTTGTGTCATGAAATGTCTGTAGGAAAGCCACAAAGCTCATAGCAACCCTTCATTTCAACTCTGAACTAAAAATATTTTCTTTTGTTGGAACCAGGTCTTTTTGTTAATTGCAAGTCAGTGTTAAATAAATAGGAATGTTTCTTTCACACAACCAACAGTATGAAATGAAATTAAAGACTATGTTGTTGTTGTTGTTGTTAGTTGCAAAGTTGTGTCCAACCCATCGTGACCCCATGGACAATGTTCCTCCAGGCCTTTCTGTCCTCTACCATCACCTGGAGTCCATTTAAGCTCATGGCAACTGCTTCAGGGACCCCATAAAAATATGCTAAATTTTTATGTATATAATATATTAATAGTATAGCATGCATATATTATCAAAGTAACATTTTTAGAGTGTGCTTTACTCTCTTCTAGATATACTTTTTTAAGCCTTTCCTCAAATCTACACCTTGCTCATTGTCGTGTCAGGCCCTCCCCGATTGCAAAAGTACAAAGTTCATTTTAGTGAATATTTTTAACAATGCAACTAAAGTGCTTTGCATAATTGTTGTTAGAAAAACCTCCCTGTTGCACTGCTGAGATGGTAATAAGCATTGCACACACGTAAGCATCTGTCAGGCCAGCTCCATTGGGTGCCCATTTCCACAATATGCCCTTTTATGGTGTTCCCCCAACCCACTAGGACCAATGACCCATATAATGTCTCAGCTGTAAACTGGAACAGGATCTATGTAAAAAGGTCTGTTAGAGTAAGTAACTCTGGTTCAAGTGAGATAGGTGATTAGGGCACAGTGCCCACAAAACACACAAAAAAGCACAATTTAAGGCAGGAGTCTCCAACCTTGGCAACTTTAAGATTTGTGGACTTCAACTCCCACAGTTCTTAAAGTTGCCAAGATTGGAGACCCCCTGATTTAAGAGTTATTTATTGAATAAGCCACAGTGTCTTGGTACACACACAACACTAAGGTATAAACTGGGTTTACAAATAATTGTGGCTAGATCTGTTCCTCACTGTTAGCAAATATGAAAGTTACTTCCTTCATCCCCTAGTCCAATGGATGAACTTGGGTCTTGAATGCAACTGAGTTTTCCCTAATTGGCAATGTCTTATTTTTATTTCTTTTTTCCCCTCCCCATTGGACCTTATATATCAATTGTGGAGTGGGAAAATGCAGGAATTACAATTCTACACTGGAGCGAAAGTGCATGACGCATCCACTAATTAAAAGGACTGTAGGGACAGTTGGAAATTGTATTATTCTGTGCCTGTCTCCATATGTAGGTCAAATGTAGTCATTGGACCATGAGATTTAACAGCTTGAAAGCATATTTCAATTAATAATGAAAACATGATGGTGCTGGCTGATAATCAGTCATAGACAAACACATGTTAGGCAGGCTGTGGTTTTGATAAACTCATATTATTGTTTAGATGGTGTCTTTTGATGCTGTGAATATGTTCGCATGAATCTTTACATTAAAATTAAGCTCAGGCTTGTTTGGAACATTTTCAGTTTTTACCAAGGAATTTCACAAAATACCAGGGAGGGAGGGAAGGAGAGTGAGAGTGAGAGAAAGAGAGAGAATAATAGAATGAGAAGGGACCTTAGAGGTCTTCTAATCCAAACCCGTTGCTCAAGTGGGAGATTTCAGACAAATGGCCTTCCAATCCCTTCTTAAAAGCTTCTAGTGATGGAGCACTCACGACTTCTGGTGGCAAGCTGTTCCACTGGTTGATTGTTCTCATGGTCAGGAAATTTCTCCTTGATGATTGGAACCCCATAAGACTTTTATTCTTTTAATCCTAGCTCATAAATGTTTGCTGAGCTGGTCAGTGAGGTCCAAGGTAACCCCTCTTAAGAACCAAAAAAGAAGTAATAGTTTACAGCTATGGTTGGATTTCTTTAGGAATATTTTTTTTATTAAGAAAAGATTTTAGCAAGACTTTAAAAAAACTACAGAAGCAAAGAAGGAGGGGGGGAGGAGAAAGAAGAGCAGGAGGAGGAGAAGCACAAGGAAGAAGAAGAAGAAGAAGAAGAAGAAGAAGAAGAAGAAGAAGAAGAAGAAGAAGAAGAAGAAGAAGAAGAAGGAAAGAAATAAAAAATATGTGAAAAGGTAAAAGTGAAGAACAACCCAAAAGGCAAGAAAAAAAGAGATATTAAAGAAGTGACTTCCGATCCTTGCAACATTACCCAACAGAGCAATGACAATCTGTATATAGTAATTCCCTTTTCCTCATAAACAGACCTTTTTAATCAATAAATCCCCAAATCAGCAGTTCAATTTTTAAAATCAATTTTCAGCAAAAAGTCTGTAAAGGGTTGCCAAGGTTTTTTTTCCCCTAATTTTAAAAGTAGCTTAGTTCCCTCCAAGTCAATTTAGCCATTTCTGCAAAGTCAGCCATCTTTGTAGCCCACTCCTCCATTTTTGACGTCTCCATAGAGACATCACTCTCTCTGTGTGCACAGAATAACCTTGTTGCAGGTACCATATATAACATGAATCACTGGGAGCCTTTTTTTAGCTGAATATCCATCAGTCCTGTTCAGTTCGCGGGAATGAGACTCAGGGATCAGCGTAACTTCAGCTCTTTTATTTAGTTCTTCAAGTCCGATCTAACCAGGAGGCGCGTCAACTCTTTTTTATAGAGAGCTGCTCGCGGCTCGTGTCCAATGATGGCGACTTGTTTTTCCCGCCGCTTGAATTGGCCAATCATAGCCCTGCTATAATTGGCCAATCAGCATCGAGAAAAGTAGCCAATCAGCGTCGGGTGTTTGTTGTCCAATAGGAATAGCCTATTTGAAGTATGTTAACATAGAACAAGTCCTAATAAGAAAAGTTCCATTTTCATCTGAATGCTAATTTTTAAAAACTTTCTGCACCACGGTCTAAACTTCTGTCCAGTAGCTTATCGCTTTGACCAAGGTCTACCACGCATGATTAAAATGTCCCTGTTTTTTCATATTTCCAACAGTGATTAGAATACCTTTATACAGTATATCTTAGACAATTCCTCTGGCATCACATACCAACACTGCATTGGTTTTAAATTTTTTGTTTTAAATTGTAAGACAAAGTGGGTTCACACCCTTTAATCACATTCTCTCTCATTGATCCATTTGAATATTTTAACCAAAATTCTTGGGGCATAAATACTTTAACTTGTTCTTCCTCTGTTTCAATTAACACTAAATCAGTGGAATGGCTCGCCTCAAGAGGTTTTGGATGCTCCAACACTGGAGTTTTAAAGTAGAGATTAAACAGCCATTCATCTGAAAAGATACAGGGTCTCCTGCTTGAGCAAGGGGGTTGGAATAGACGACCTCCAGGGTCCCTTCCAACTCTGTTATTCTGTTATTTAAACCTCAACAAAGGTTGAAACATTTTAGCAATCCCATGTTCATTCCAAGTCACTTTCAAATTACATTTTATCACATTCTGTTCCAGATATTTTTATCCAGATTAGATCTTTCTCTTCACTATGTATATGAGAAGCATTGAAAATTAAAACCTTCTGCAGTCAATTATTCTCTTAATTCTCTTAATTTCATTGTAAGTTCCCCAGTTTCTTACACTAGCAGGTCTTCATAGTTTTAACAATTTGTTTCTTTTCGATAAAACTCTCCCTGACCTGAGGCCATCAAAGGTTTTTCTGAGCATGGTCTGAATTTGTACCTATTCCATATTCATACACTGCTCAAAAAAATAAAGAGAACACAAATATAAGACATCCTAGATCTGAATGAATGAAACATTCTTATTAAATACTTTGTTCATTGCATAGTTGAATGTGCTGACAACAAAATCACACAAAAATTATCAATGGAAAT